>PVJA010005136.1:0-80916 GCA_004027025.1 Myocastor coypus | reverse complement strand
GCGTGCACACGCGCGCACACACACACACACACACCCCTCTTCCGTTGAAACAATCCCACCGTTATCTGCTACGTAACTAGGCCTCCATGCAAGAGTTCATGGGATGTAAAGATCGAGCCAGCAGTGCTGGTCGCATGCATTGAATCCCAACGCTTTGAAAGACTAAGGCAGGAAAGTGGACAGCTCGAGCCCAGCCCGAACTATCTAGGAACTTAGAGAGACCCTGTCTCAAAATTTAAAAAAATAAAAAAGGACTGAGCTCAATCTCCAATACTGGGAGAAAAAAATGATTTATACTCCCACTATTACAGTCCCACTATTTACATTATGGATGCAGAAAATGAGGACTCAGAAATCACTCATTCACGCGAGACTGCGGCGCCAACCAGCCATGTATTCTGATGCTCGCTCCTCCCCCCTCCTCTAGTTTCTTCTCTTTTCTCTTCCTCTTGCTTATTTCCCTCCTTCCTTCCTCTGCTGGGTTTAAAATGTGGTGCCTTCTCCTCTCCTTCCCCTCTGCTCCTCCTCCCCTCCTCCTCCTCCTCCTCCTCCTCCTCATCTTCCTCTTTGTTCTTCACCTGTCCCCGCCCCACGATTCTCATTTTTATCCACCCTTCTGACGTTCTTTTAGGTCAGGTTGCCTAAGAAATTGCTTTTTCACAAGTGAGTTGCTGTTGATTCAAAGGTAAGAAATCTATGGAACAATATCACCTGGATGAGACTTGGATTTCGTAACTCGGTCAGGTGAGATATAAACATGAGGCCCCTGTGCCATCCTGGACTGTACCGCTTTCCCTGCTGAGTCCATCGCTGTGCCACCTCCTGCTGGACTCTCAGTGCCCAGTTATCCTGCCGAGCTGCTCTCTGTCTGCACAGGCCACTCCACAACGCACAGTTGTGAAGCCATTCTAGCACTTTCTCTTCCCAGTGAAATCCAGTGATGCCTGAAGGTCCTTCGGCAAGATATCTTACATCCAGGTGCCAGCCAGCCCCACAGTGCTATTCGTGAGGCCCGGCAGAGGGGGGGCTCCAACCATCCAGGCCTCCTGGGCAGCACCCTGATCTCTGACCCATCATGGTGACCCCCATTCCCACCATGTTGGCTCGCATAGGGCCTACCTAAGTGTTCCGCAGCCATGGATTCTAGACTCAAGCCCCTGTCACTCATCTCGGGGGTCCCGCCCACCTTGGCGTGTTGCAGGAGAGGAGACCATGAAATGATTCCAGGTGTAAAACCAGCCTCCACCTCTGTATCACCTGGCTCAGAAAACGCCCTCCTCCAAGGTTGGCACCCTCCACTGCAGACATCTCTTTGCGACAACCCAGCTATTTCCTTCTGCGAACACACTTCCCGATAACGGGCACCTCTTCTTTCTTCGGTTGAGTCAGCCCAGATCATCAGGGAAACTCCGACGCCCAGTCGCCCTCTAATGGTGCAAAGGGAAGAAAGCTCTCTGATACTTCAGTGATGAGCCGTGGAAGAGTGAAGACGGGGCACTCTTTCTGTTCCACCTGCCTAGGCACCAAGGCCTCTGCCACCTCAAGCGCCCACCCCTACGTGGCTCCTCGTCAGTGCTCCCCGTCTCTGGCTTGGGGCGGGGAGCATGTAGCTCAGAGCTGGGCTCAGCACACCGGTCTTGCTCTGGTCAGTCTACTACCCCTCAC
The DNA here is from genome assembly GCA_004027025.1 of Myocastor coypus. Taxonomy (NCBI): domain Eukaryota; kingdom Metazoa; phylum Chordata; class Mammalia; order Rodentia; family Myocastoridae; genus Myocastor; species Myocastor coypus. The sequence continues at coordinate 79,251 of PVJA010005136.1, read as the reverse complement.
CCCAGCATTCCTCTGGGGACTTCCTGGGAAGCCCAGGGCAACATGTGCAGGCCAAGGGGTAGCTAAGGATCCGCTGTTCACCGCTCCCACCTCTGCTGAGCACATCCTGAGTGTAGCCTCCCAGCTTCTCAGGCAGGCAGCGGGTTCCGATTTCCTTCCCAGGCTGCACTGCAGACCCTTCAGCAGGAGTCTCGCGCTGTGTAAGGTTGCACTGCTCCCACCCCACTCGCACCAGACCACCTGCCACATGGGAAAGGCCACATGCTTTCCTCCTTGCTCGGCTCTGTGCCCCCTCCACACACACACACACACACACACACACACAGATGCACAGCACACGCACATGCGCAGAAAGCACGTAGAAGACCAAGGTGAACACTCTGATACCTTCATACAATTTCAAAAACATGTCCAGCTGTCCTACGAGGACACTCACTGTCCCTCCGCGGGCCACACCGCAGTGGCTCTGCCAAGCCTTTTGTCTCTACCCTGGTGCACCACTGTTCCCAAGTCCATCTCCTCGTGCTGTAACACCCGAGCCCGGACAATTCACAAAGAAGAGAGGTTTGCAGGCCTGCGAATCCCCAGGAGCATGACGGCGGCTTCTGGTGAGGGCCACGGACTGCATCCCACATTGCATGGTGGCCAAAAGAGCGTGAGAGAAGCAGAGAGAGCACCAGGCGACACCTCCTCTTGTCCTTTTTCTCCTCTGCAGTTTCAAGGAAGGAACCCAGAGGTCTCCACGTGGTCATCATGTACCCCATCCTGAGCAACTCTCTGTGTCATGAACATTTTCTGTTGAGACAAGAGCTTGCTAGGTCACCCAGGCTGACCTCAAACTTGTAATTCTTCTGCCTTAGCCTTTGGAATAGCTGGGTTCTCGGCAGGCACCCCTGCACCTGGTCCAGACTCACTTTTCTGACAAGCCCGGTCTCTGGACAAGTGACCCAACTCCTGTGATGGCGACGTGAATCCTCCAAGGAGCACAGAAGCCCCTGCAGCCACCATTGCCCGGAAGCTGTGACACCAAACCCATCTCAGGGTAAGTCTTGGGGGTGGGGGTGGATATCAAAACCATAGGGTTCTTTTCTCATTTTGGGGGGAGTTGTTTTCTTTTTTGCCTAACTACTGCTAGATAAAATGAACCAACAAAATAGAGTAAATGGTAAGTGCTCTCATGGAGAGGCCTGGGGAGAGAGGCTGCTTGTCTAAGCGCCTGCCTAGCAAGCACAAGAACCTTAGTTTGATTCCCGGTACTACATGCTGTGCTGGCTCCAGAACCCCAGCCACCAAAACCTGACATGGTAGTGCACCCCTCTAATCCCAGCACTGGGGAGGCTGAGACAGGAGGATCACTACAAGTCCGAATTGTGTAGCAAGACCCTGTGTCAAATAAATAATTTTTTTAAATGTTGTCCTAGAGAAATGACTTCACAGTATGGTTCTTGAGGGTGTGTGGAGCAGGAAAAGATAACAGGAGCTACAGCTGGAGACGTGTCAACAGGAGAAATTCTCAGCACCAAACCACAGCCCCGTCCCCTGAGGCTGAGAGCAAGGGGTGTTCAATTGTGACACATTTTAATAAAGTATGCTAAATTATATGCGGGTGACATTAATAGCAATCAGGCTCCTGGAACATGGGATCTAATGGCTCATAAATGAGATGCAAGTTCATTTTTACAGACTCACTATAATAAACTAATTATTTTGGAACTCTCCAATTATGCATTTTTCAAAAGCTGAACTGCATTAAAAACATGGGATGGCTTTATAGATCTTGTCTGGAGGGAGAAAAGGAGGTATACCTGCTCCATAAGCAGGAAGAAGGGAGGGAGGGGGAAAGAAAGGAGGGAGAGAGGGAGGGAAAAGGGGGGAGAGAGAGAGAGAGAGAGAGAGAACAGATAAAGAATAAGCCATCTGCCGAATGACAAATGTAGTGGAGGAAGACAAAGACTTGTCAGTTTCCTCATCAATTATAGCTGATGCCTAACCCACCAGAGAGCAAATCACAGCAGCCATCAGAGAGGGCTCTGGTAGAATTATGGAGTTGCAATTTCCACTGATTTATTCAGTGCCCGGGGTACTGAAGGGTGTCAGTTGCTTTGGGATTAAGATTTCTCTGCTCGGAGCCATCCAGAGGCTCGAAGAGAACCCGCTCATGTCAGAAACACTCAGGCCATGAATCTCCTGGTAGAGGGAGGCATGGAAGTCAGAGGCTTCAGGTAAGCCCAGGAGGCCCAGGCTGATGCAACAAGGCCTGAAGGGAGGGGACAATGGGCCACAGCAGCGTCTTCTGGACCACAGAATGTTGCAGATGTTTCTGAGCATCCCTCACCTCCATCCCCATTTACCTGTGTGACCAGGTGGGTTTGAGTCCCACTTACTTCTGCTTGGACAGCTGCACGCATTGCCTGACCTTGGGTGACAGTGATGGGTATTCTTCAAAATGTATTTCTTTTCCCATGATACAGTGTTGCACACGCAATGTAAAATAATGGAGGCACCAGTTCACTACAACCACATCACTGCTAAGACTAGCCTCATGGCTTTCCTTTGTCTTTTCTGATTCATAATGGAGCCTGGCTAGGGATGCAGCCTAGCAGTACACCAAGGCCTTGGGTTCAGTCCCCAGTGCCAACTTACACACGCACATACATACATGCATACATACATACATGTGTACATGCCAGGCATGATGATACTCGCATATAATCTTAGCTCTCTTGGAGCCTGAAGCAGCGAGATCACAACCTCCAGCCCAGCTTGAGTAATTTGGCTACTTAATAAGACCCTATCTCATACATGCTGTATTGGTCAGGGTTTTACTTAGAGGAACAGAATAGATATAATATAAGGAATGGATATTAACACAAAATATCCAATCTATAAGGAATTATAAGATTAGCTTACAATAGTCAGCCACAGTGTCAGATGAGGAAGCGTTGACAGGGCGTCTGCATGCTCCAGACTGAAGAATTCAATCCCGAGATCTGGACTTCACTGCAGCACTCCGTGTAAGTCTCTGTCGGCTGATGGATCTGCAATGGAAGACTGAAGTGTCTGTAATGGATGCTGAAGAGTCTGCAACAGATGGAGAAAGATCCAAGCTGGAGGCCGAAGAGTCTGCGCTGCAAGCCAGACGATGAAGTCCAGGCTGAATGCGAAGACTGAAGCTTCTCCGACGAAGTGAAGTGTTGACTCCTTCTTCAGCCTTTTAAAAAGTCTTTTTGTGCTCAGTCATTCTGACGTGGGCCCATTGAGCCCTAGGGTGGAACCAATCATACCCCAGGATGGGCCCTTGATTCTACTCTAGGGAGAAATCCAATCATATCCTAGGCAGGCCCTGGTCACACTCCAGGGAAGAACCAATTGTACCCCAGAGTGGGGCTCCCACCAACAGAGAACCGGGTTGCTGAGTCATTCAGCCAAGCTGACACACTGTATCAACCACTACACATGCAGAAACAAAAATAAATAAATAGGGAAGGAGCATAAGAGCTAGAGGGGGGGATAGAAGGGGTAGGGTATGGAAAAGAAATTAAAACACGTAGTATCCATGTACCAACTCCCCATGATAAATGTAATCATTAGGCACTGCAAACATGAAGTAATAATGAATAAGTTTGCTAGGCTAATATAAAACGTCTTCACTGTAATACACCCTTTAATATGCACTTTATCACTCAACAAGATCAAAGATGGCACACACTTTTTTTAATGATAAGGCTTTATTTAAAGTAAGTTTCTAACATAACTTAAACTTCAGCTGGTTAAAATCATGTAAGAGGCAGCCCAGAAATATAAATATAAAAAGAATTAAAATGTATGGAAAGGCTTAGGACATGAATGGTTTTTTTATATATATAATATTATCATTTTTTAACAAGAAATAATGAAACAGTTTCAAAACATGTTAGTAGGACAGCCACAGTCATTAATATTGTAGCATCCTATAACTCAGTGGTGTCCCAAATTTTCTATTCAAGAAGATTATGGGACCAAAGAGGAAAGGAGTCAATAATATATAGTGCGCCTAAGGAGAGTCACCTAGAGAGAAAACATTGTCTCAGGTTTTACAGAAAGCAAACTAGTCAAGCATTGGCTGTGACTCATCCAGATGGCTGCACTGACAAAAGTCCTACAAAACATTGTACATGGCTTCAAGGTAAATCCTGAGAGGATTTGGCTTACCTTGTCAGATACAGAAATTACATGTTTTGTTATATAGGTCTTGCTTTAACTTGGTCTTAGCCCTCCAGCAGAAAAGTTTAACCACAAGGAATAAAAAGTAAAGCCAGATAAGCATGCTGTGCTGTAAAAGGCTCAAGTCAACAGCTTCCAACAATACCAGTTCTGCCGATAATCCACTACCATTACAGAATGTTGGGCTATGCATACAACTACTTTCTCTTACCTCAGCGAGAAGAAATATTTGTACCAATCATGTTTAGAAGAGTTATCATGTCTGCATCTTATACTCTGAACAACTACTATGAAGACATACACTTTCTAACCAGATGAGTTTCCTCTTTTGTACATTGCTACCCTTTGTACTTTGTCTACCTAGCTAATGCCACCTTAGCTTTTCTCATCTCTGTGTACAAGAGGCATATAGCAGTGCCTTGACCTACCATATTCACAGATGAAGGCACCAGGCTGATGGATTCCATCTTCATCTACAGCATGGTACCCAAAATGCTGGGCCTTTCATCTCTGTATCTCCAGCAGCGATACAGAGCCAGCCCAATAAATGGTGAATGGATGGGTTAATTAGCAGCCACAACTGTGGCCTTTTGGTGCCATATGTGTGGTAAGCATTCTATAGTTTATGTGCTTTTAAATATTTTTATGTGTATCTACAGCTTGTCACTTTGATCTCCGTGCTTTGTCTTTCACTGCATCTAAACTGTGGAAGTCTCCCCCATCTGAGGACTGGTTCAATATGCAACTCCATTTGCTGTTCATTTCCCCACTGTTTGCTGTTCTCCACTGCAATTTATTTCTCATGTTCTTAATGGAAGTCAATCAGCTGGATGGCACCACCAGTGTCTCCCTGGAACCAAGTGTTTAGGTAAACAGTCCCCTTTGCTGGGGGCTTGGGGGGGTGCCTGGAGAGGTGGCTCGTGGCAATGCATGTTTTCCTACATCTGCAGCCAGTTGGCCTTCCAGAGAGAATAATTTTTAGCAGCAGGCTGAGCTCCCCTCTGCCAGAAAGGATGTTACAAACCCCAGTCCTCTCCTCTCAGTATGGGGCTTCCTACTAAATCAGCTAATCCCCCCGCATCTGAGAAGCAAGCCATGCAGTCTTTATTTACAAAGGTTAAACATTCCTTTAATTGGATGGCTGGCATTTAAGCCCCCCAGCCACTCCTCACCCCTTTCTCTTTGTCCCCCTCATTCATACCTGGAGGAGAGCCCAAGAGAAATGCCAAGGGAAGGTTTCATTTTAATAAAGCAGAGATGAGGCATGTCCCGCTGGAGATTTATGTTACAGCTTGGAGCCACCACAAACTAATGAATTGGATCACAAAAGGTCCCCAGCCACCGGATTGTGGAGCCAAAGAAATGCAAGAACTTTCACATGGGCTGAGCAGAAACAGGATGAGGAAAATGTGTGGTCTCTTCTCCTCAAAGCAATGCTTCCTCTTCTGAGAACAAGGTCACGGTGAGATGCACACTCACAGTGCGACTCTCAAAAAGCAACGGCTGGTTGCACGTTAACACCGAAAATGCGGAAGACAGAGAACATCGCTCATGGCTCCCCAACGGCCACCGTCTGAATTATAACAGCACACATGCTAGCCCTTTACTGGGTCCCCACTCATACACAATTCCCAAATTCCTTCCCACTGATGATTCTCCCTGTGCCTCCCCTGGATATCTCAGTCTTTCTGGTGGTGGACAGAGAGAGTCCAGGATAGTGTTGACAAAAGCCAAGGGCAGGGATAAATCTAGAGATGTGTGGACTTCCCCACTTCCATCTATGCTATAGCGAAGCTTAAGTGGAAGCCTGACTTAAATGAGAGACTCCTGAAAACATGATTGGTTCACAGGGTGCTATACTCCTACGTGTTTACACGGTCACTGGGCTTGTAACTGAAAGTGCAGTCAGGAGGCGGAGCCCCAGGTGAAGGAGAGCCTTTGGAAGCAAACCTTTGGCAGGAGGTGGGGTTCTTCCCCTGTGTTCCACTTCTAATTGCTGTGGGGTGAGCAGCTGTCCTCTACCAAGCCCTTCTACCATGATGTTTCTGCTCTGGAGTCAATAGACTATGGACTGAATCTTCTGCAACCATGAACCCGATAGTGCCATCCCCGTGGAAATGGCAACCATGAAAGCCGTTTCCTCCTTTAAGTTGTGGGTATTGGGTATTTTTTTCCCAGCAACAACAAGAGAAAAGGTTACTGATATGATCTATAAGACCATTCTACCAGCTCAGAAGGTCAAAACTTAAGTCTCAAGTTCCTTGCCTACGTGCTTAAACTAGGAAGTAAAACTCTTCAGCCAAGTATAGCTGTTTATTCACTAAAATGAAGAGAGAAAAACAAAGCATAGAGACATATTCTTCAGAAGAAAATTAAAACAAGACAAAACAAATAGCCTCAGAAAGCAAGTATGTTCAACAAGTGCCGGCTTGAGTAAGATGTGTTCCAGACACTGTCTATGCGGGTACACAATAAGACTCATAGCTTAGAGATCTAGAAATTAACTTTAGTGGCTGCCTGCCCCCTTCCTACCAATGGACTGGATGCTTCCTGAGGACAGAATCTCTCTTATTATTGATGTGTGCATCTCTGTGTGTGTGTGTGTGTGTGTGTGTGTGTGTGTGTGTAAGGACACGTGTGTTTGAATATTCTCAATACTTAGCACAGTGTAGGCACTCTGTATATATTTTCTGAATGAATTTAAATAATTGATTTAAACTGACCCAAATCCAAAGTACCTAGGATCCTCATGAGTAGGGTTAAACTATGATCCTCATGTCCTTCTAGGTCTCGTCAAGAATATGAGGAGAGCCAGGTGTGATGGCGCATGCCTATAATCTCAGCACTTGGGAGGCCGAGGCAGGAGGATCAGTGCGAGTCCGAGGCCAGCCCAGGCTACAAAAGTGAGCTCAAGGCCAGCCTGAACTGCATAGCGAGACCCTGTCTCAAAAAAAGAGAAGAAGAAGAAGAAGAAGAAGAAGAAGAAGAAGAAGAAGAAGAAGAAGAAGAAGAAGAAGAAGAAGAAGAAGAAGAAGAAGAAGAAGAAGAAGAAGAAGAATGTGAGGAGAAAAATCATCTGAGACTTAAACGTGATTGTTTTTAATCTAGAGTCTTACTGTAGCAGTGAGAATATCATGAGGGAACCACTAAGGGCTGGTTGAAATCTTGCCCTTGTCATGAGATTATTCATGAGAGTGAGGCTGAGCTGGGCATCATGAAGCTTGAGATGGAAACAGAAGAGAATCCAGGGGGCAAACAGGAGAACGCAGGAAGAAGTAAGCCTGCTCCCTCTCTCCTTCTATATTTTCATGTCTTGATGGCATCACCTTTTACTAAATGTCACTGGCAGCCCAGGACCTGGAGAACAAGCTGGTCCCACTCATGAAGATCAGCTTCCCAGAAGACCAAGACGGGTAAAGGAAGGCCGAAAGAACTTTGTGGGGAAAAACAGAGAATAGCCAGCTTCAACCCTAGCTTCCTTTTGTGCAGAGGACTGAACATCAAGCTTTACAATGCACTAAATCTACCAGGAAGGCTTCTGCAGGCCCAGATTCCTGCTGGGGAGGATACACTATGACGGCGATGGCACTAACACACTTAGAAGCCCATGTACTTTTCCTCCATCCGTTTAGCAAAGTCTCCTGGATGTAAGGGACTAAGGCAGTGTGATTTCCTGTAGTGTTTGAGCACTCTCCTTTTGCTGAGACTCAACACCCCACACCCAGAGCTTAAAGGAAGACAGCGCTAATTTGGCTCATGATTTCAGTCCACCCTGGGCTGCCTCCAAACCAGAAATAGCATAGCGTGAGGGTGTTCTGCTTACCCCACGGCAGTCAGAAAGTGGAGCAAAAAGGGAGGACCCACGGACAAGGGTGAACCTTCCAGGCCGCCCCCTCAGTGGCCAACTGGGAGTCTGTACCAGCTTCTCCCAGCGTATTCAGCTCCTAGACGCACCAATGAATGAATCCATGATGAGTGTAACACCCCCAAGATCCAGACACACCATAATTGAACGGGACAGCTAAATGTAAACCATAATAGGCACATCAGGACAATCAGGTATCTCTAGAGTGATAGATCTATGGACAGAAGAATCAATACAAGTCCCAGGACTGCTGCCCATGTCCAGGTAAAGGCCACCAACTTCATTATCCTTATTTTAAAAATAAGGGGAAAGCTGTAGGTCAACCGCTGCATACCAGGCACTGAGGACACTAATGTCACCTAATTTGCTCTAGCAAAGCCAATGTGTCCAGAACAATAGCTATAGAGTTTCCACTTTGTTTTTATGATAAGTGCCAGTCATTCTGTGAGATCTTACCGCCTTCTCTATGGGTTGTGGAAAGCAACTCAGTGGGTGCAAGAGAGCCAACATCTTGCATCTTTTGAACTTTTTATAGTGACAGAAATTTCTGCTATTTCCCAGAGCTTTGGTAACACTCTTGTTTTACTGTCCTGGAAGAAATGGAAATCCAAAGGGATTTATTTTCTTTCTTCCCACCATATTAACCTTCACTCTGTAGGTCGGGAAACTAATTCAGAAATTCTATAGTCATGTACTGTAAACAATCAATTTAACTCTTAGTTCTAATTATTTACTCTGTTGGAATAAAATTTTATAAGTCATTGCCTTGCTGTGACCAAGTTGTGTATAGATGATACTTTTTTACTTTATGGTTTTTGAACTTAATCATAAAAACAATCCAATGAAAATGTGTAACATCTTGAAGGTTTTACAAAAGAAGATGATATGAATATCGGGTATGTTTGTAAAAAAGTATTTAATATTTTAAAACTATCATCAAATATCATTATACACCCATTTGAATAGCTGGAATTGTAAAAGTTGACAGCATTAAATGCTGCTAAAATGTGAAGCAATGACTCTTCCTGGTAAAGATATAACCAACTTGGATAACTAGCATTTTTTTTCCAATAAAATCAACATTCCTATATTCCATGACCCAGCAATCTCATTTTTATTTTCCCCAGATAAAGAAAAGTATAAGACCATTCAGAGGGCTATACAAGAATATTCAGGCTAGGGACATAGCTTAGCAGCACAAGTGCAAGGTCCTGAGTTCAATTACCAATTTAAAAAAAAAAAAAAAAAGAATATTCGTAACAGATTATTTCATAATAATCAAAACATAAAACAATGTGGATATTTGTGACAAAAACAAATAGTCTGTCTCTGGAAACTCCACTTTTTTCAAGGTAAAAACACAAACATTCATCAATAGGAAATTGTCATAACATGTGTAGTTTTTACACACTATTCAATAATAAAAAGTAATACTGGTATGTATAAACTACCTGGATTAATATTATGTTTTTAAAAATAAGGTCAACAAATAAGATTGTATTCTGTATGGTGATATATATAGCAGTTCTTAGTGTCAAAGGTTTATATAGTTGTTTATCTGCTAACCCCAATACAAACAATTTTCTTATCATTATTCCTAAATAATACAGCATAACAACTTTTGACAAAGCATGTGCATGGCATAAAGTGTTAGAAGTAATCAGATGATGGTGTAAAATATACAGGAGGGTGTGCATAGATTGTATGCAAATACTACACCACTGTATGTACAAAGGATTTAGGCATCTAAGGGTTATGGTACCCACGGAGGACCCTGGAATCACTCACTCGCAGATAGCAAGCCACAGCCATGTATGAATTTCAAGAACTGGAAAAGCTAATCTCTGGTGACAGAACTGCAGCAGTGATTGCCCTTGAACTGAAAGAAAGACATAAATAAAGTCACTGAGGTGACAATGATGCCCTATTATCCAGAGTGTTTATGAGACTGACACTTACAATGGCAGAATTCATTTGACTACATTCATAGTATGCATATATTTCACTATATGTAAATTTTACCTATATTTAAACATTTAAAAAAAAGATTAACCCATTCTCTGACTGTGCATGTATTAGACAAGAGTGATACCTTGCAGAGGACAGCCCCACGGATGCTCGACTTACCTATGCCTTTGGTGTCTTTTCCTCTGGTTGACGGTGCAATTTGGCTTAGATTTCAGCGTCTGTCCACTGCACCACCAGATGCCCTTATGTGGTGTCTATGGCAGAGTGGGAAAGAGAGTAATAAATATGTGTCAGTGTCAGCCCACAGGGTAGCAATAATGCCCTGCTAGCACAATGCCAGCTTCCCATGGGCATATCGTGAGGTTTGGGTAAGCTTGTTGCAGATCAGACACACCCCTGCCACAGTCCTTGCCCAAAGACTGGCCTGATGCTTCGATCACTCGGGCCATCGATGACGCATGTCTTCAGGCACAGGGAGAGGATCGGCATGTAGATGATATTTGCATATTACATGACACTACAATTTACAGCAAACAGAGAAAGCAAGACCCTTTTTATCTCTGTTTCCTATTATCCTAGAATTTATCATTTCTATGTTTTCAAGAGTTTTACTCCACAGTTTAGCCCAAAGAAGAGAGGGAATTCATCATTCGGCATATGCTAATGTTTGCAACTCATATTTCAGTCCACAAAAAGTAGAGTGGTTTTTCTTATCTGTAGAGCAAAAACCAATCTCTATTAGGCTCCAATGCGTTTATCTCTCACGGCAAAGTTAATGCCTCTAGGCCTGAAAGAAGCAGGGTGGACTTTTTCAAGAAGCAGCTGAAAGAAAAGCATATAATGGTCTCCTTTACATTTGATTATAGTGATCTAGAGGGAAGATCATATTAATGGACTTATAATCTACCAATGATTTTCAGAAGATAAAGTGGCCAGTTGGTAATGCATCAAGCACCTATATATTATGTGGCAAACCTAATTGCATATTAGCCAATCGAAAGATTTATGTAATTGCTCTATCATTTTCTTGCTCTCCACTTTTAAGCTTTCCTTGCTAAGAGAAGATCAAATGTAGCAGGCTGGTTAACAATTCTCTCAGGGGTGGGGGTGTAGCTCAGAGGTACATGTGCGTGTACCATACACAAGGTTCCATCCCCAGGATTACAAAATTAAAAAAAAAAAACACTGAAATTTAAACTTTCATTCAATTTCACTATCTTCGTGGATTTCTTTCTTTCTTTCTTTCTTTCTTTCTTTCTTTCTTTCTTTCTTTTTGTATTTAGTACAGGGTCATTCCACAGATCGGACTCATGGTGATCTTCCTGTTTTCAGCCTCCCAAGTTCTGGGATTACTGGCACACACCACCACACCCAGTCTCACTCACTAGCTCAGCACCAGCTAGGGGTGGGACCGGCACAGCAGGCCAGCTATCAAACCCTGTTCCCTGTGTCTGGATAAATGAGCCCTTTTATCTGCTATCTGGCCAGCCCCAGTGAATTTCTTTGTCAGTAAAATAGATGATGTGGAGAGTCTCAAAAAGAGTCTCTGTTTATCTGTAAATCAAATTTTAGTGAATTATATATTTTTCTTTCAAACCTAATCTTATTTATAATAAGACACAATTCTTATTTATGATACATGTTTATTCACTTCAGCTATAGAACCGAAGTATACTTATTTTGGGAGAATAAAAAGAAAAATTAGAGAAGCAAACTCAACAGAACTTTAACATCACCCTTTATCATCCATACCAAATGAACTACTGTTAATTATTTTGCTTCAATTTCTTTCAGGTACTTGAAATATTTTTAACTGATTCCCACTATAAAAATTGCTTGGATATCTTTTTATTCCTAATTAATATATTCTGAATATTTTCACCCATAAGTGGTGCCAAAATCATTTTAATGAGTTTGTAACTTAATCAGTTTTGTATTTCTAGTGGTATAAATAATGCTCAAATGCATAGTCTCATAAAGAAAGGTTTGTATGTCATTTGTTAATTCCTGAGAAGAATAATCTAGAAATGGAAGTCTAGATCAACATTGCCGCATATTTTGAGGCTGTTTTTATGTGCTATAAAATTTTACCCAGAACGGTTGAGATAATTTGTTCCTCTGTTGCTGTGTAAGACTCTCCACATTGATAGCTCACCTACACAGAGAATTAACATGGATATTTAAAAATATTTCAAATCAATAAAAAAGAAAGTGTATCGCTACTTTATTTTGCATTCCTTTGATTACAAGTAGTCCCTTTCACATGGCATATGAAATATAAGTGGAGGTGTCTGAGTGCAATGGTTTTGGCCATGTGTTCATTTATCGGGGCAGCTACTCAGGCCAGAAGAATGGAGCTCTACAGTGATCTAGGTCTGAATCTCAGGCCCATTTTATTACCAGGAGTGAGGTTCTACACTTGACAGCCCGCTAGAACCACATGGAACGTGCTGTGAAATATTTTCAGAGAAGCGGTTGCTGTTGGTAAAAGAACTGGGAAAGCACTTGATGAATGGATTTTTAAGAACACCTGTCAGCTGTAGCAGGGGGAGTAAAACTAACGCAATGGCATACACATGAATAACAACTCCCTAAGTAGAGTCTAATTGTGTGTCATAAATATATACTAATAAAAAGTAAGAGTAATGAAAAGCACCTGTCCTCTCAAAAAGTAAGCTGAACATTGTTTCTTACATTTATTGGAGAGCTTGGTTTTGTTCAGAGCAATTTCATTGCACTTATTCTCCACTTTGTATTATTCTTTCTAATAAACAGTTCTATCCCCCAAGCTGCTACAAAACTACATTTCCCTTCCTTTGAAAGAAATGTCTTATTTTCATATTCTTAATTAAAGGAGGAAGCTCAGGAACAATAAATAAATCAGCTTTGGGCCTCACAGACAAATCGTATCCACAATGTGCATTTTCACGGTAGGAGACAAGGATGGTGAACATAAGCAGAGCCAGGCGTGACGAGAGCTGGCCCTGTTCACCTTGGGCCCCTTTCTCACGCAGTCCAGGCCTCCTCTTTGGCTTGCTGGTAACCTCTTAACTTCAAATCCCCAATCACTTCTCTCGCTGGCTTCTCACACGCTTCTATAAAAATTTCTCCGCACTGTATCTCACCGCCCCTTTCTTTTTTCCTTTTCTCCCCCTTGGCCTCTGTGAGCTGGATCATTTCTGGTTTTCCTGCCACTAGATCAGTGCCCGCTTCTCAGCCTGGCTCACGTGGGCACGCCTCCCGTGCTTCCTTCCTCCTGGACTCGGCACCTACGTGAATTTCCTAGGGTTGCTGCAAGAGAGGAACCTGCAAGAGGTGGTGACCTAAAGCACCAGAAATGGATTGCCTTCCGGCCCTGTAGGCAACAAGTCCACTGTGAAGTCTAGGGAGGAAAATGCTCTCTCTGCTCATTCTACAGGAGCACATTTCCTTGTATCTTCCAGCTTCTGGTACTTGCCATGGACAGTTGACATTCCCTGGCACGTAGCTACATCACTTTAGTCACCTGGTTGTGCTCACTGTGTTTTTTCTGTGCCCATCTTCCCCTGCTTACAAAAACACCAGTCATGTTGGAGTAGAGCTCCATGAGCACTTACATAAATTAAGTATTCCTAAAAGTGAGAGGTATGAAAAAATTAGCCCATATTTTTTTCAAGTTCATATGATGTCTTAGTTACCCTTCTCTCATTGCTGAGACAAACACCCGACACGCTAAATGAGGGAAGGAAAGGTTTATTTAGCTCACAGTTACTGGAGGTTTCAGTCCATATTCAGCTGGCTCCAAAGCAGACTGGCACATGGCAGAGGGCAACCTTCCATGGTGGCAGTCAGAGAGCAGGAGCTGAGGGAGAGGGCTAGCTGCTGCTGGAGCAGCCAACTTCTCTTCCTACCTTACACTGAAATGCAGATCACCTGCCCCAAGGGAGGGACAGCACCCATTTCCACAATAATCAATGACAAGTTCCAGAAACCGCCCCATGACAGCTTGAGGCTTTGGGGGGACACCTATGCACAAGCCATAACGTATGACTTGGGTAAATTTTTAATAAATAAAATTGCTTCATGTTTAGTAAAATAGTGAAGTCTTCTAGGTCATGAGGTTTAGCTAGACATAAATGGAATAAAAATTTTATGAATGGAATTTCCAGCAACAGTGATGCTTTATAATATCTTTGTAAAATATCTATGGACTCTCGTAAGTTCAGAAGAGGTAGGAAGTTGTGGGAAGTTTGCAGGAAATCCTGAACAGGAAATTTTATCTCATGTGTTCAATACTAGTTAAGACTGAATGGATTTGGGTTTTTTTGTTTTTGTTTTGTTTTTGTTTTGTTTTGTTTTTGTTTTGTTTTTGTTTTGTTTTGTTTTTGTTTTGTTTTGTTTTGTTTTTTGTTGTTGTTGTTTTGTTTTGTTTTGTTTTGTTTTTGTTTTTTTTTTGGAATGAGCCCTAGGATCAATAGTGACATAAAACTAGATTTTGAGTTTCTCTTTAAAATGTCAAAGTATTCTTGAAGTACTGATCTGTTCTCAATAATAGAATGTGAATTCTTTCTTTACCTTTTCATTGATCCACCTAAGAACAAAGATTCTGCCTCGTTTCAATGCTTTGTTGTGCTTTATATTGACTTTATTATACCCTGTACTAGTTTAGAGAACTGACTCGTCTCATTTCTAAGTGAGTTAAAGCTTTTTCTCAACTATAGTAGCTTAAAAAATATTTCACTGTAACCTTGGTCACATAAACAATGATCATTCACAGTGACCTCAGGTCCTGTTTAGGTAAGAACTCAAACTTCTTGATATTTTCAACAGTTTTGACTTCCCAAAATGAAATCTTCTTGATCTCCTCTGAGGTCTTCTTCCCTGCGGTGCTAAGTTCAAATCCAGGACTGCACGGGTATAAGGCAAGTGTTGTATCACTGAGTCGGATCTCCTGGCCTTCAACTGACTTTGAGATTTCCACAATACCCTAGGAAAAAATTTAAAAACTCTCCTAAGGAAATGAATGTTAACAAATAATGATGTTCACTTTTTGTGTTCAGCTGTGTGAAGGATATTATCAAATAAAAAAGATGGCCTAACTTTCCCTACATTAGTTTCATCTAGGTAATTACAACATAAGGACTGCAAGCTGTACAAGTTTCTAGACCTTTGTCATAGTCCCACTTTCTGAAATGTCCTAGCATTTCTGGGCCTACTGTGACGCAGCAGCAATGGAATGTTACCTGTCAAATGCCCAGTTACTATTTCAACACACTTCATGTTACAGAAAGAACCAGATTTCCATGTCAACAGACTTTTTACCATGCCACTTTAAGTCTTTAGTCATCCATGGATAGCTTTTGTCTTAATTCTTCTCCAAAAGTATTTTCAATCAGCTACAGGCAGAGTACTTGAGCTTCAAAACGCACGTCTGTTTTGGACACCATGTCTGCCACTCTGGGTTCTTCTGGGTTCTGGGACTTTTTTTTTTTTTAGTATGTGGACCTTGTGCTTCTGGGCAAGCACTTGTACCACTGAGCTATCTCCCTGGCCCTAGGTTCTGGGATTTGATGGCATTGCCTGAGTAACTTAGACATAATCTCTCTAGCCTGAGTGAGGATTTTTCAGCACTCTAGCTAAGGAATTATTCAATATCCCTAACTCTAGATCAAGTCAAAGTGTTAATTTCATGGGACTAAAGAAATTCTTGAACAATGATTACAATTTTTAACGACTTTGGTTCAAAACATTGCCATTCTTTAAATTACTATTGTTTGGTACAGTGAAATCCTTTCCATCTTTCTTAAAGCTACTTAAAATTTACACTGTTATAGAGTATAATTTCAAAACAACTGAAACATTGTTTTATTTCCTGCCAGATCATTCTAAAATTTAGATGAATTATGTAAGAACTGTTCCTCTGGGCTGTGGAGGTAGCCCAGCAGTCTAAGTACCTACCTAGGCAAGCATAAGGACCTGGGTTCGATCCCTAGTGCTACATGTCATGCTAGCCCTGCCAGAGGTACACCAATCTAGCCACCAAGTCAGGGTGTGACGCACACCTGTAATCCCAATGCTGAGAACACTGAGACAGAAGGATCACCACAAGTCCAAGCTGCATAGTAAGACCCTGTACAGCTTTCCCAATTAACGACTTTAGTTTTCATCCTATTTGTCTAACTTAGAATTTCTAAAAACTAAAATATGACTGCCCTTGTCCTTCTTTGGGTTTTAGTATGTACTCTAGTTGGCATTCTCCCTAAGACCTAAAGAAGGTCTGCAAAGTGAATATTGACAGTGTGAGGTGATCTTCAAGGGACCCCACCCCCAGCAGATGGTGTCTGGGTGCCCGTGGTGCCTGCAGTTGCTGCTATGCGTGCTGCTTGAAATCTGCGCTGAACTGAGGTTTCTAAACTCTGCTCTGAGAGACAACCATGCATGACTGTGGACAATTTTGCTTAAAAAGTCCCCATCATTATGTGCCTCATGGTTTACTTTTTTTTTAATTTTTTTTTTTCTTGTTTCAGAACCTTTGTTTGTTTATTCACTCATTTTTTATGGCCGGCTCAGCCCACTCCGAGAGCAGGGCTGGTGCCAGGGATTGAACCGCGGTCCCTGAAGACGCCCAAGCTCCCAAGCAGGCGCTTTAGACCACTGAGCCATCCCGTCGGGCCCCCTCATGGTTTACTTTATATAGAAAATATCCCATACTATCATGTCCCAACAGATGGCTTAGCTTGTCCTTAATGAATAAAAGATTCCCCCAAAAGAAATGAATTTGGGTTGTTCAGAGAAAAGAAAAATGTTCCTTCTTTCCTTCAACAAGAGGAAAGCTTGACAGAGACTCCTTGGCCAGAGTTTAGTTAGGCTCCTCTGAGCCCTGATCCCAAGGAGACCCTGACCTTGGTCTCTACACTGACACTGCCCTGCCAATCAGCCTTGCCCACTCTTAGCCAGAATTCTGCAAAGCGAGGTCAGCAGAGACTCTCCTCTCCCTTGCTTCTGATCACCCTTGACATTTGTTCAAGTTTCTTATTCTCCATCTTTGATGTATTACTCTTTGATATACCTTTAATAAAGATTCCATATTGTTAGATTAGCAAGAATTCTACAACCCTCAATATCGCCCGGCTTAGCAATTTTTCATCTACTAACTGCCACCCTGTTTCCTGGCACTGAAGCCCCCCTTATGTTTGTATTCAGATGTAAGCTTGATCTCTGTTCCAGTCTTCTTGGATGAAATCTTCCTTGCCTTTTCTTTTTTGTGGAACCAGGGATCGAACTTAGCACCTTGCACTTGCCAAGTAGGCACTTGTGCCCCTGAGCTATCTCCCCAGCCCCTTCCTTACCATTTTTGCAAGTGTCAAAGAAAGTTTTTCTATAGCAAAATCAGTCACAACAATGAATGCATTACCGTTCCACTTGGGTTTTGTTTGTTTATTTGTTTTGCTTTGTCGACACACACAAAATGAACATCTCACCCAAAATAGTAGCCAATGAAATAATGCTATAACTAAAATCCCTGCAAATAGGCCTAGTGAACTGTGGGCTACCAAATATGGGCAGGCAATCAAGATGCCAATTTTATTCCCCTTTAAAAAGCAACAAAGCCATTGCTATTCATTCTTGATTGTTTCATTTAATAGGACCCTGCTGGAGGCAAAGGCTTAACTTGCATTTCCCAGAAGGCAGAAGGAGAAGCCCGAAAACCTCCCAGCCGTCCCATTCGGGCTCTGCTCCAGGATCATGAACCAGAGACCCAGGGACTCTTTTTTAGGAATCAGGCCAGCGCTGTAAAGTCACCTTGTGGTGTTATTTTTGTTGCCCTTGTGTGTTTCCCCATAATGATCCATCCTAAAACTAACAGAAGAGCTTTAGTGCTTGTCTGGAAAGACGTCAAAGACATGAGGAGCTGGAGAGCCTCTTTCTCACGGGCATGGGGGTAAGGGGAGCCCAAGGAATGGGCGTGCATGGCAAACATGGAGTGAAACAAATCCCTGGCATCTGAGGCCAAGGTCAAAAGGAAGAGAACAAAGGGCTCCTCTCCTTCCAAAGAAGCCCGTGAGAAACACTCTAGAGGCTTTTTCTCCAACTGAAAATATCCACATTGAGCATCTGCAAGACGAGTTGACAGCCAAAGACAAGGAAAAGATGAGTCCCTCACTTCTAGGGGTACAATTACAAGGTGGTGTGAAAGGGACTATGACATACCCATGGGTGCTCACGGAGGTACGTGATTTCGTGCCAGTGCTTTTTATTTTGTTTTGCAGCTAACGGGAATGATGGATGGTTACTGAGCTAGAGAATAAGACACTTGGTATATAAGAGAAGGATGAGACATTCTCTTTACCTGGGGCATGTGTGGGTGACCAGATTGGGAATGTGGGTCACTATGGTTTCAGTGTTTCCCCTCAATGCTCATGTGTTGGAGGGGTAATCCCTAAATTCATGTATCGATGGGTTTTGGAGGTGGGATCTTTGGGAGGTGACTAAGATTCGATGAGCTCCTGAGGGTGAGGCCCCCACAACAGCATTAGGGACCTTACGAGAAGCAGAGAGAACCTGAGCTAGGATGCAGCGAGAAGCTCTCGCCAGCTGCTGAGCAGCCATTGTCCCTGGGCTCCTGGACTTCCCAGCCTCCAGAGTTATATCTTAAATAAAATATTATTCTTTACAAATTCCCTACACGCCAGTGTTTTATTATAGCAACAAACAATGGGCCAAGATACAGATCTTAGAGATAATCAGAATCACTTGACTGTGACAATAAGTGGTTCCTGTGTCTCTGACTCCCTGCTCCCTTTTCCCTCTTACACTGGCAGGATGAGTGTCCTCTACGCAGCTCGGCCTAAATTACTGAAGTCGAACCTGCTGAGAACTGTCCACAAAGAGAGCCATGAAGCCCATATCCCCAGATTTGCTCCCCTCTGTCCTCACTACCTTGCCAAACAAGTCGCAGGGACAATTTGGGTGGAAGGTATAGGCGGGGCTGCAGGAGCCACTAAGCGACACTTAGGCACCTTCCTCTTTGTGAATCAGGTGTGACGGCTTGGGCAGCACACACCCAATGGATGGGCCTGACATAAACAGACAACATATAGACAAAGTTATCATCACACTCAAAAACAGAGCCCATGGGCTGGGGAGAAAGCTCAGCGACGCTTGTTTTCAAGGAGGAATAGCGCCGCTTCTGGAACGTCCACGTCAGGAGCATGCACTCCTCTGGTGGTATCTATGTCTCCTTGCCTTGCAGAAAATATCATTTTTATCACTATTTTCCATACTTTCCATCTACGTATGTATATCACATATGTATGTTTGTAATACATAATTGCATTCGTCTTGGGGCAGCAGTAAATACACTCATCGCATCTTGATCACTCTCAGCGCTTCTTCCCTCCCACTCCTCGCCTCTCCCCAACTCCCTAATGCCCGCCCTAACTCCACAAAGTCTATCTTCTTCCTGTTTTCTCCCATTTCTTTATTTCACCTTTTAAATTATTTATACTCTGAATTTTTCATATAAGACAAATCATGCAATATTTAACCTTCTGCCTCTGATTTATTTCCCTTAGCGTTACGTCTCGAGGTACAGCTGTGGTCCCACAAAGGACTCAAATCCATCCTCCGTCATGGCTGTGCAGTCACGTTTCCCTAGCAAGACGACTTATGACCAAAATGGTGGCTGCCTTGTTCTCTCCACGAATGGACGCTCCGGTTCTGTCTCTGGGACCACGTCACGCTCCTCGTAGCAGAAGCAGAGAAGCTATGGGCCCTCTTACCTCTGGTCCTCCACCATGCAGCCAGCGCCACATTAGCAAAGCCTTCAGCTTCGTGCTTTCCAGAAGAAGACGCCTCTTCCTCTTCTCCGCATCTTGTCTCTGCCCTACCCTTCTTTTTCCTTCTCTTCTTTGTCTGCTCAACTCCCATACTCTGAATTTATGTCCTATTTTTGGACCTGTACATCCCTTATGACATGATGAAACTTTGCTATCTTTTCAATTTATTTATTTATTTGGCACAGGGTCTTGTTGCACAGCTCAGACTCATAGTGATCCTCCTGTCTCGGCCTCCCCTGAACTAGTAGTACAGGCATGTGCCACCATGCCTAGATTCAGCAGCTGGCAGGGCACGCTTGTGTTTCCAGGGCTATACTGGTGTTCAGTACAAGGGATCAAACCAGGGTCCTTACGCTTGCCAGGCAAGCGCATAGGTAGCCCAGCTGTTTCCTCAGCCCTTTGCCATCTTTTGAGCCACTCATACAGGAAGGGAGATGGCCAATTTGTGTGAATTTTCTTGCTTATTAAAAAAAATGGATGCTACTAAAGTTTTCCGATTGGACAGAGAAGTGCATTTCTGAGCCTGTTCCCTCTCCTGAAAAAGCCTTTATCAGGGATGCTGGAGCGGGTCTGCTTCACCCAGGATGCTGCAAGGAATCAGCCAGATGATCCATGCTTTTGGTGAATATTTTGTTCCCTTCTACAGATAGAGACCGGCTTTGGAAAAACACCACACTCCTTCCTCTTGGCCACAACTCCACTCTGCACAGTTCCCACCTGCCTCCTTCAGCAGATATTCTCAGCCCTTAGGAACAGAATCCAAGAACATAAGGGCTGGCTCCTGATTGCAGCGGCTCTTATCCTTTCAGACATTAAGTGCTTCATGCACATTCTTGATGGGGTGTGTAACTGAAAAAGGAGAAGGCAGAATGATTTTTTAAGTAAATTGAGTTTTTGTGGGGGAAGATTCTGTTCAAGGGGGAAGGTTGACTACTGTCAGCACTATAAGAAAAGATAGTCATCTCAGGCCAGGGAGATAGCTCAGTGGCCTAAGTACCTGCCTGAAAAATGCAAGCAGCCAGGTTCGATCCCCAATGTCACATTACCATGCCACCCCTGCACCAAGCAGGCCACTACAACAGCATGGTGATGCACACCTATAATCCCAGCACAGCAGAGGTTGAGACAGGAGGTTCAGTATGAGTCCAAGAAGCTTAGCGAGCCTTTGGTCAAGTAAATAAATAAATAAATTTTAAAAAAGAAAAGATGCTCATCTCTTTTATGTTTTCCTGGCTGGATAGTAGAATACTATTTCCTCCTATGTTCAGTAGATTGTTTCCCCCCTCCAAACCATAGTATTTGATACTTCAGTCCCAGTGGCAGAAAACAGAAACTATGCACCAATAGACAGGTAGGTGTGCAGGCTGGGGCAAGGTTCACAGAGCACTATGTGAGAACGAGCTGGGAAAAATCTCACCTGGGTGATTCTCACCCAGCCCCAGAGAGAAAGCCACAGGGAAGACAGGTGTCTCCACCAGCATCCCCTAGCTTTGACAGAATACCTGAGAAAATCGACGCAAGATGCAGAAGACTTATTCTGTCTCTTGGCTTCAGCCCATGGTCAGTTGGCTCCACTGCTTCTGGCACGTGGTGAGGGAAAACCATCATGCCAAGGAAGCATGAGGTGGAGCCGAGGGTGCAGTCCAAGGACAAATGGGCCTGAGCTGGAGCCCCTAAGGACATGCCCCCAAGGGGGCACTCCTTTCAGCTATGCCCACACCCTAACCTCTCATCACCTCTCAGTAGCCCTCCACATTATGAAAGCATTGGTGGATTAACCACAGACCAAACCCTTAGGACCCAGCCCCCTCTCCTCCCCTCAAGTGGTGCCATACTGCGCCTTCCACTCAAGAACCATGGGTTGGGGTGCACAGATCTAAACCATGGAAACAAGGCTGGACTGAAGGAACAAGCCGCCTGGAAAGCCATGTCCAGAGTTGCCTTAAGGTCCAAGGCAGGTCACAAAGGGTTAATACAACCATCAAGGCAGAGATGACCAAAGCTGAAAAGGGAGGACTGTTTATTACCTTATCTTATGCAATGAACCAGAGGGAAACGGGCACAGTGACCAGAACAGGACATGCCGAGAGTTGAGACATGGCTGAGGTGGAATTGCGCTCCCCGCAAAATATGTTAGAATTCTAACGCCCAGGGCCACAAAGTACGGTCATGTTCTGAGATAAGATCTTTAAAGGTAACAAATATATAAATAAGGTTATAGCATCTGTATGTAGGACAATGTCCTACATGCATCACATCCATACATATGTACATATGTAAACAGATACGTAGATGTAAATGGAAGCCTTACAGCTCTCCTACACAGAGTTTAGCCAAGAAGTGGACAAACATAGTCATCTAAAAGTTACTGGTTTATATAAAATAGCCTGCCTACTTCCTCTTTCATTCGAGTTATTTTCCTGACAGGGACTATAGCTGGAGACCAATATTGGTGGAGGAGACTTTCGCGGATAGAGAGTTACTTTGGGATATTCCTAAGTTGTTTGAGAACCCTTAATGGGAGCCAGCATAGAGCATAGGGGAACACTCACGGCTGATCACATTTGGGCTCCAGTAAAACTTTGATGGGACAGAGGTCCAGGGCTCTGTAGCTGGAGGAACTGAGGGGCTGAGGAGCTGGAGTGGAACAGGATAGGCCTGATAGGGAGTCAGAAGGGAGAGAGAGGTAGAGTGAAAAGGGGGACATGTCTAAGTGTTTGAGGCTGCTGAAGGGGGTACTGAGGCGGTAAAAGGAACAGGAGGAACAAACGTGATAGGAAGGGAGAGGTCCAAGAGAAACTTATGTGGGAAATTTTCAGTTTCTCAAAAAAGCATAAATTATTTAATTTAAAATTTAAATTATCCTTAGTAAATCCATGCCAGTGGTCAAGGAAGCAGATGAAATCAGCACCAGAGGGGTACATTTCCGCTATGGCTTGAGTGTGTCCTCTGTAACTTCACTCAGATTAAATGTTAAGGACAGGGGCCCGGCAGGATGGCTCAGTGGTCTAAAGCACCTGCAGGCGGCTGCAGAGCAGTGATTACAGTTAGCTGAGGCATGAAGGTGGCGTTCCCATGGGGGCATTAAGAGAGAGACCCATGCTAACACACTTGCGCCATCTCTAGAGGATGCCCTTTAACCAAGCTATAATGCCACCAGATGCGCATACCATGCCCTTGTTCTTGCTAGTCTCCAGAACCATAAATTGGACGAACACCAATTCTTTATAAAGCACCAAATCTCGGGTGAAGTGTCACAGCAACAGAAAATAGACTAAGACACCTCCACATAACCTGTTTCCCCAATACCAAGAGCAGGAGCCTGTCTCCCTTAATGTCCTATGATCAGAATGGAATGTATAAAGGGGTCTGCCTCCAGAATTTCACTAGAAACCTTGGCTACTGTGGTCTCTTGAGTCAGCCTTCTATGTCTCTTGGGCCAATAGGAGGCTTTGAGAAAAAAAAAAAAGGACTCGGTTATAAATAAATATCAGGAGTTCATTAGGTAGGAGTCGGAGGCTCCTTTTTTATTCTATTTTATTTTTTTCTTGTTTCAGAACTTTTGTTTGTTTATTTATTTTTATGGCTGGCTCAGCCTGCCCTGAGGGCAGGGCTGGCGCAGCATGTGGTGCTGGGGATCGAACCGCGGTCCCTGCAGCCGCCTAAGCTTTCCTAAGCAGGCACTTTAGACCACTGAGCCATCCTGCAGCGGCTCCTTTTATATTGCTTCTGGTTCAGTACCTTTGTGCCTCCTCTTTCCCATTCTTACTGCTTTGCTTATCTAATGTCTAAAACTACAGTGTACCTTATCCAGTCAACCGCTTCCCCGATTCCCTTAAAAGTATATAACAGTGTTAAAACCACTGTTTTTAAAAAGCCTCTTTAAAACATGACATTTATTAGCCATTATATTAAGATAATCTATAAAACTATCCCCCACATAGATGCTACCCTTTGATTTAAATTCCAACTTGAGTAAACTAGGCGAGGAGCACTAAAAGCACAATGGTTTCGAGGACCCACTGGGCAACGCTAGAGCTGGTAGCATACTAAGCACCAGCGCAGTGTATGTATGGGAGCCAGTCTCAGTTAATCACATCTGGGGCCCGATGAAGCTTTTCTGACTCACTCCTGTTTCCACCTGGGCCCCAGCAAGGGAAGCTCAGCAGGTGAAATCGCCATTGCCCCAGGCAGGAGGAAACGCCAGTCAGCTCAGGCTGGTGCTGCATCTTTATTGCTCATTAACTGGGCTCTTTTCAGATTCTAAGAGACAAGGAGGAACCAGGCTAGAAAAAGGCCAAGGAGGGAAGATTGAAGGTCCTGAATCTGCTCCTCACTCTGCCCTCCTGCAACCTAGAACTTCCCTCACAGCTACCACATTGTAGGGCTTGTATTCCCCCCGCCCCACCCCAAAGCCTCCTGCAGTGATAGGCGGAGGTGGGGGCCTCTTCAGAGGTAGCTCCGCCTAGAGCATGGGATCCTGGGATGAAAGGTGTGTGGTACTGAATTGGCCCACTGATTGGGTTAGCATGATTCCAGGTGTGGATCACAGAAGGCTCATCCTGGGTGTGGGTGGGGCTACGCACAAAGCTTACAGCCTCCGTGGGATAAAAGGGACAGGGTGGCTGGCTTCACTGATTCTGCTTCCTGCCTGCCGTGCTGGTAGCTGTTTGTCGGTCCCGACACCCTTCTGCTGCACTGTCCTGATGCTTTGGAGACAGCTGACTATGGCCTAAATCCTCTACTAACTGTGACCTGGAAATAAACCTTTCTTCTTTTGACTTCGAGGCTCAGGTATTTTGTCCCAGCAACAAAAGCATTCACCTGGGGAGGGTGGGAGTCACTCTGCCGTAGCTGGGCAGACAAGCTCTGCAGGATGGGCACACTGGGACAGGGAACAGCTTGAGGGCTCCTGGAGAAGATGCCATTCCCCTGAGACCTTTGTTTGCTGCCATACCTCAGATGTGTGACAATCCACGGGGCCTTTCATTTTTCAAAAATTTATTGAGAAGAATATTGGAACACTGACCTCAGTCTTCCCAGGGTTTCTGATCTCAAAGGATTTTGGGAAAAAAAAAAAAAAATGTCTGGTGTTTCCCGTCTTGGAAGACACAAAGCACAGGTGAAGCTGGTGCATCTCTGAGGGTGGGTTATGTAGTACAACACAGGCAAAGAGTACCTGACGTCACGCTGGAAGGCAGCTCTGTCAGAACCCACAAGCAGGACGCAGTTGTGCATGATCCTAAGGAACCCTTGATCAGACGCCGTTTCTTTCACTCCTCCTCTAAAAGCTGAAAGTGACTCCCAGGGTGGAAACAGAACAGAAGAAAAAGAAAAAGCCCTGCCACCAAGCTGTCCACTACAGCTGACATGAAGCAGAGAAGCCACAAGGAAGTGAGCACCCGGACTTTGTGGCAGTCTCTGCCCTCTCCGATCCCCCACATCCATTGAAACTTACCCCAGGAAGAGCATCGTGAGGCTTCTGCTCCTGCAGAATGACCTCATAGGTCAACTGCCCAGTACTGTCCTGTGCCTGCCGTGTCTGCCTCTGGATTGGAGACCTATCCACTATCCCCTAAGTGACTCACGGCATAACCAAACAGCCTCTTTCTTTTCTCTTTTGCTGCCTCTTTCCTTCCAAGAGATCAGAGAGGCCGATCTGACCATGCCTCTTGTCTTGTTTTCCATTGATCTACAAGAAATCTCTTTTTGCAAAACCCAGCGCCATACTATTTGCTCCTCCGCGTATCTTGCAACACGCCCCTCCTTGGTACAATTTCTACGTTTGTCTTCTTTCCGTCTCCCCTAGAGGAAACAGGAAAGTATCGCAGGTAGGGGAACAGAAACCTCAGTTTGGGCAGGCAATAGGTGAAGATACGAAACTTTTCTTGGCCACTTCATACCTGTGTGGCCTTGGGCAAGGTACGATCGCACTGATTTCCTGCATGAACCTGACAGGGCCATCCTGGAGCTCCAGTGGGATGGGTGCTCACAGGGACAAATCTTACTGTCATTCTTTCTGTTTTCTCTTTTTGATGCTTCAGTTACTTCCCAAGCCCGGGGGCTTCTTGAGTGTCAGGATTCTCCTCCCAGGAGTTGTAGTCTTGTCCTTAAACCAGTAATCACATACAAGGTATTGATTCTTCACGGAGGCCACTTTTTCAGGATTCCCTACAGGAGTCCCCAGACCTTGTGCTGCCATCTAAGGACTAGCTGCAGGAACCTGCCTGCTCTCAGATGCCTGCCTGCTTCCGAGCTTTGAGGGCTGCAGACCCTGAGCTGCCCAAGCAAATGCATCATCTGAGAAGGACATCTGGTCTCCTCCCAGCCTGCCCTGCGTCCTCAGGCTGCACAGCCTGCTCATTTCTGTCCGGGTTACTCTTCTTCTCTACCAGATTCCTTTATTTCCTGAAATCCAGCTTCCTTCATATAACTTCCTGCTCCCTTTCTGATGTCCCTTTCTGTTCCCCAAAGCAAGTACAAGGTCACCTTGTCCTCCAAGGCACTGTGCAGTGTGCCCCAGCAAACCTCTCAGAGCTACTCTTAGCCCTTATGTGACACAGAGGCTATATTCCAGCTGAGAGGTTCTCAAATTTCTTTGGTCTCCTTACACTTTTAAAAGTTATTCAGAACCCCAAGATTCTCTTGTTTGTATGGGTTATAGCTCCAATATATTCTACATTATAGAATAAAATTGGGACTTTCATTTTTTTTTCAATGAGGGAGCTTGAGTCCAGGGGTAGTTAAGTGAGCTACGCCCCCAGCCCTAAAATCAAGATACTTCAAGGTATTCATTTATTAGCTCAGTAATGAGTCCATTGCATGATGATATAAATAATACATTTTCTAAAGGCCAACGATATTTTCCAAACAAAAGCTCAGTGAGAAGAGGAGAATTGTTTTCCATCTTTGCAAATCTCCAGTGTCTGGCTTAATAGAAGACAGCTGGATTCCCAACCCTTTGTTCAATCTGCTGCAAAACATTATTTTGATTAAATTACAAAGAGAAAATTTATGCAATCACAGACATGCAGCTAGAAATGAGGAGCCCTTGTGAGACCCCAGAAGTGTCTGAGAGACCTCCTGGCACCTTAGATCCTTGGATTTCCCCTGGAGAGCCATTGCTCCAACCAAATCAAGTCACCTCACCATTGTGTTGATAGACGGGTTGCCCTGCTCTCTCCACCCTGAGGAGCTTGCACTGTCCCTTTCCTGCAACTCGTCCTCAGCCTCACTGACCTTGTCATGCCCAAATCAGGACCCAGCTCAGCTATTTTGTCAACAGACAGAAGCCACGTATCTCTGAGGTGCTAGCAGACCTTGTCAGCTAGAGAAGGCTCTTGCCATGAGGCCCAGAGCATTCTCCTGGATCTGACATCTCTGGGAACCCAGCACCATCAGCTTCTATACACTCAGAGCTGGTGGAGATGTTGGCTACCTTGGAAGGCTCTTTGAGTACAGTAGTACTCAGCTCAGGCTACCATACAAAATGTCATCTCCTGAGAGGCTTATGCAGGCGATTATTTTCTCACAGTTCTTGAAACTGAAAACCCTCAATCAAAGTGCAGCAGGGTGGTTTCTCCTGCATCCTCCCTGCTTGGGTTGCCTTGTACGTGTTTTCCATCTTGCCATCCCATCACAGAGTCACTTTCAGTCTTGCTTTTGTTACTAGGAGATCCATCCTATTGGTTTAGGGCCCACCTTTAAGACCTCCTGGAACCTTATCTCCTTAAAGGCCCCATCGCTAAGTACAGTCACATGAAAGCCTAAGTCTGTAGCATATTGACAGGGCAGGGCAATGATGCACAATTCTGTCCACAACATCGTGATTCCTGCAGCAATCCCTTGTCCTTCACTAGGATAAAATACCCAACACTCACAATTCCAGGGAGGAGAGGTTTACTCTGGCTCATGGTTTAGCCCACAGTCAGCTGGATCCAAGACAGAAATGGCATGTAGAACAGTCTGCCACAGAGAAAGCCACTTGATCCAGGGCAGCCAGAATGCAGAAGGGGTGCAGGAAGGATTGGAGAAGAACACAGCGTCCCCTTCCAGGCCGTGTCCCCTTCCAGGCCGCATCCTCTTCCAGGTCACGTCCTCTTCCAGGTGGTGTCCTCAGTGAGCCACCTCTCTGCCCAAGGCCCACTCCTCGTTGCACATTCTTCTGTGATCTCACCAGTGGATGGATCCACAGTGGCTTCTCTGTGCTCCAACGGCCTTGCAAAAAGCTCCAGCTCTAAACTCATGAGACTAGCCGGACGTGGTGGCTCACGCCTGTAATCCCAGCACTCGGGAGGCTGAGGCAGGAGGATTGGTGCGAGTTCGAGACCAGCCTGAGCTACAAAAGTGAGCTCAGGACCAGCCTCAACTGCATAGCGAGACCCTGTCTCAAAAAAAAGACAAAAAAAAAAACTCATGAGACTTTCACAAAACATATTAGACCTCAACCACCCCTACCCCCCAAATAACCATTTTCACCAGCTCCCTCTCTACATAATAGAATTATTTTCAATTAAAAATAAAATCAAGATATGGAGCAAATAATCAAAGAAAAGAAATGAAGACAGTGAAAATGTTATTTCATTGAACTCTGTACAGGTAATGCTTTTTTGTTTTTTGTTTTTTGTTTTTTGTTTTTTTTTTCATTTTCTATAGACTTTATTTTATTTTTTTAACATTAATTTTTTTCTCTTTCTTTTTATAACAGTTGACACATTGTATATTGTCCTCACAATAGTTATACAGAGCACAGTGTGTGGGCTGTACAGGTAATGATTAAGAGCAAAACCTTTATGCTGAGAAAAAGGAAAAAGATGTTTTTCATTTTTATTAAAGAAGAAAACCTTTAGAATTTTTTTCTGAAATTGAGTGTACTACACTAAATCCAAAGAGTCTACCGCACATGGAATAATTAACTGCAGTTATGTTTATTTATCTTCACAATCATGCAAGCATCTTTTATTTCAAATCATTAGCTTTAAACAAGTTGAACGAGGCTTGATTTAAAAAATTAAACAATTCCTGTTTGCATAGAAGAATCTATAGTTTAGTGTACAAATTTCACCTGAAGCAACTCCAAACAGCTCCAAAATAATTAGTGCCTTACTTCAGACACCCTGCATATATCTGAATCTGCATAAATTAAGACCATCTATAAAGCAAAGACTACTATGATGTAACTTCTGTGTAGAAAATAATCTTCAATCCAAGATGAATAACAATAATAATATTGACCTTACATATATATATCACACTGATGAGGCTCAGAAATCATGGAAACAATCGCCTAAAAATTAGATCAACAGAAGAGTTCAGAGGAGATGAATACCACCAATAACATTTAGAATTTTTGCTGCAACATGATAATAAAAAGCTGATCAATGTCTAGTCAGCTTTATTGTTGGTGTTGAATTCTCCATGTACAATGAATTCTTATATTGCTTCCATCCAAGATAGATCCTCCCACCACCCTGCCCTTGATATGACCTTAGCTATCTGTCTACAAATGTACAAAGCTCATCTGTCCCCTAGTCTACCCTATGTGTAGTTGAAAAGTGCCTGGCTTGGAAGCGCCTCAGCCAAGGGCGTTTTGGGCTACATATGATAGGTTTTCAGGGTTGGTGGAATACAGGCCTCTTCCTGTACAATTGATATGTGCAGAAAGCCTAAGCGCAGGGTTGGGGGGGCTGCAATAGTGTCAGAACAAAGAGAGGGACAAATGGTGTGCTATCCATCTTCCTGTCCACATTCCTGGACTGATGGCCGACTCCCAAGGCAAAGAGAAGGGATTACAGAACAAAGCATAAAGGTGTCCCAGGGGACACCAGCAACCATGTCAGCCACGAGACTCCTTCTGCTGGCTCGGTGGATGGAAAACGTTCTGGAAAGGCTCTGAAATGCAGGTAAGGAAATTCTCGTACGCTTTTAACTCCAGACATACTTGGGCTGGGCTCACTTCTGCATCGGGTGTATGTATTCCTGCGCTTCTCCCACAACTGGCCTTGAGGGTGGTGTTACAGTTGACATCTAACATGTCCCCCAAAGTCTCATGGGGGTTCAGGGGTGAGGTCCTTGGAAGGTGACTGCAGCACTGGGTGTTGTATTCATTGATGAATTCATAGATGGATGTGCTGTTAGGAGGTAGGCTCTGGGGCCTGGTTGAAAATGGGTCACGGGGGCCAGGGAGGTTGACCTGGGAGAGTTTGTTCACACCCCCAGACCCCGCTTCTCTCTCTTGGCCATAAGATGCATAGCGCTTGTGTGTTTTGTATGACTTACGCTATGTCACCTCTGCCTTGGAGCCACCAGCCGTAACTCACTAAAGCCATGAACAAAAACAAACCATTCCTCTCTTATGTTTGGGGTGCAAGGTATTTGGTCCTAACAACAAGAAAGTTACTATTACTATATATGGCCACTTGGCACCAAATATAAAATAAGAAATATGACTTTGTCATGGGGTAAAAGCACAAATCTCAAGACATGAAGCCAGGTCCCAAAGTGGTCCAGACACTAAGCTCTGTGCCATCCCTGTGGTGCCCATCCATAGTACCCTTCCACCTTCTGATCCCTGCCTAGAGCCCCATCTTCCTGGATTGGTCAACGCAGATCACACCACTCTAGCTATGCTGACATACCTTTGATGTTGATCTCTGGGTGGTGAATCTTACCTTGAATCGCAGTCTAGTATGTCCTGGCATAAATTAATAGTTCATTATCTTTTCATGCCCCTAAAAGGAGCTGCCAGCATCCACTCTTATCCTAACTTAAACCCAGGACTTCAGACTAGAAAAACTCTATCTTGCTTTTCCCCAGAGAAAAAGTGCCCTTTTCCCATGAGCTCCTCAAACTGCCTCCCTTGTGCCATGGCTCCTTTTAAAAACAAAGCAATCTGTTCAATTGCTACAGCACAAGCAGTCTACAACTTACAATGGTTCAGCCAACAGTTTTTCAGCTTGATGATAGCTTGAAAGCTATATGCAGTCAGCGGAAACCGCACTTTGAATTCTGAATTTGGATCTTTTCCAAGGCTAAACAGAGTAAACAGAGTACGATACTCACTTGAGATGCAGGGCAGCTACAGTGTCCCAGCCAGCACATGGTCACAAAAGAAACGACCCGCACTGCAAGACCTGCTCATGCCCAAGAAGCTTTCAATCAGGGTGTGCCTCAGTGAGTGGCAGGGCTGTGGGGGATGGGTGGCATAGACATCTGGTCAGATGATTTGCAAGCTAGGATGCTTGATGAGGTAGAGATATTACACTTAGTTTCAATATATGTTTTCAACTGACAGTAGGTTCGCTGGGTATGACTTCACAAAAGTCAATATCTCCATGCCTAACTGAGCATAGGATTTGAGGAGAGCAAGTCTAGCTTCAGTTTATACTCTTTGTACAATTTTTAGGGAGTTTAGGAATTTGCCACAGTCTCAATTTCTAGCATAAAACACTACTAATCTTTCCCTCCACACGTATCTTCTGCCAGACATCCGGAGCCCAGCACTGGATGTCATACATAATCCCCAGCAAGGAGGATGGGTCCCTCACTCCTCCAGTCACCAGTAGGGTGCTACCCGAGCATCACCTGTACCCTGAGAGTCCTGGAACCACCCTCCCTTGCCTAATCGGAAAGCGTGAATTGGGCTCCTACCTCAGAATGAGTCACCATGGTCCCAGGAGTGAACCTGTCACTCTTCCGGTTTTCGATTTGCCCTGGCTTAGGAAGATTTGCAAATCAAGCTGCAGAGAAGGCTATCACAGAAACATGTCAGTGGCCACCAACCAGTTGGGAAGTTTGTGGGTGCCCCCTGCCACCAACTAGTCTGGAGCTTGCCTAGTGAGATTCATGCCTAGGATTTAAATGCTCAGCAAGGCCTTCCTGGTACAGTCCTGAAACAGATGAAACCACCAGGGACCACTAATCTTGGTCTAACTTGTTTCCAAATAAGCCTTTGGTGACTTCTCAATCTTAGCAAAATATTGCATCCGTGCCTTTCCAAGCAATCAGTTAAACTATTTGAAAGAACAAATCTTCCCAGTAAAAAACAAAGCACATAGGCCAGACTGGAAAGCCATGTTCACATTTCTTCAGGTTGGTTCTCCAACGGAATCTTCAGACTCTCTTCCTTCGCTCTCTTCCTCAGCTCTCTCAGGAGCAAATGTCCCCAGAGCCTTTGTTCCTCTAAGCCGGATCTCCCACTGGTTCCCCTTCATATGGATCAGAGCTATGTGCTCAGAACAGATTGCACTGTTTGAAGTCAGTGGACTCTGCCTAAGCATCCCAGTGACATCAGCTCCCAGAACAGTCCTCTTTTTCTGAGTAGGGAGTGGGAAAGAGGTTGAAGGAATAAAACCACTTCTAATAGGTGATTACAGATTCCCAGGGCTTCTTAACTTCAGCTTTAACATGCAGAGAAATATCAAGGAAAACTTGGATCCTTTGTAGAATCCAAAGGCCATGTCCCTGCTTTGCAAAGTAAGCCAAGGGACATTTGGTGTTCTAGAGCAACCTGGTCACTAATGCATGAGAATTAACCCCTAGGTGTCATGAGACTGAAGAATGAGGCATATTTAGAAGGTCACAGAGTTTCATTTACAGAGGATGAGGGCTTATTCATAGAAGTGGGGTCCTAGGAGGCAGCAATGCCTGTTGGATGTCCACAACTGGATCTAAAGGAAATTGTATGTATGGATTAGGGCAAAAGTGACTTCATACTACCTGAAAGGTGCCAGGTATATCTGAAATGAATAACAGAGTCAGATAAGTCCCTGAAGTTAATTGCATCAAGGCCACTAAAAAGAAACCATTTACTCTGTACAGAGCAAGATAAAGATGCTTTGAGGGCATCTCAGGATTCAGTAAGAGTCCATGTATTGAAGGATCAAGAGCACAAAGGTGTTAACCTTTCATTTTGAGAAGAGAGCCCCTTGGACTCCTCCTGAAGAACAAACTATCTCCTGGGAATGCATTACATAAGATTAATTTCACAGTGCTCTACCACACAGGCACACAGAGCCTAAGGCAGCCACAGTCCAAGGGGACCTGGCTACTGCTCCCACTCACAGTAGACTTTGGTCCCATCCTTTTGATACTGGTTTTAGAAGAATTCAGAATCCAAGCCTTGTGGGGTCATGCAAACTTCCACCCAGGCTTCAAAAGAAATTCAGAAAGCCAGTCAATAGGCCTCTGACAGGGCAGTGTGTGAGCCTACTGTGGGAACCTAAAGCGTGGTAGAGGCACTAGGACACTGCAGATCACAAGAACATAGAAAGCTTTAGGATACAGACACAGCCAGCTTAAGAGAAAGGCTACATGGCCAATGAGGTCGTAGAGGTGAGGCCATCCAAGCCCTTTGTACCTCACACTTTACCACCTTGTGTCCCAAGTATTGCATATGGAGCTACAAGACTTAATGTTTGCCCTGCTGAGTCTTGGTTTGTTTGCTTATTTGTTTGTTTGCTTGCTTGCTTTTAACTGCATTTTGCTTTGATCTGATTCTCTTTTTTTCTGACTTCTCTCCTGCAGAATGGTAATATTTACCCTAGATCATTATATATGAGCTTATTTAATTTTTCTCTCACAGAGGTTCACAGCTAAGAGTTTTCAAAGAGTTGGATATGGACTTCTGGAAAATGTTGGAGTTACGGGACTTTGGGGAGGGGATTATTTTTATTTCAGTTGAACACAAGACAGCTATATGATGTCAGGCAGAATTATGGCCTGGTGTTTATTTGGACATTAAGTATGGCTCTAGGAATTATAGTTGGGTTCAAACTGACAAGGAGCTGGATGTGGTGGTTAAGCTTGACTGTGTCTACTTATTGGCTTGGGAGTTGCCTGGGGAATTGATACAACACACATTTACTTGCACCTGGGTGGTTCCTGGAGGCATGGCCTTTGGCTCTCTGTCTAGCCTCTTGTCCCTTCCTCTCTGAAACTGTCCCCCGCTGTTTCCTAGGCACCAGGTTCTTCCACCAGACACTCCTACCTTGGACCCAGCCTAACGTGGACTGAGTCCCTTACCACATGAGCCAAACTAAACCTCTCCTCCTTTAAGTCATGCCGATCAGGTGCTATGTTGCCCCAGAGGGAAATCTGACTAAACACACCTTCCATAGTGCAGGCTACAAAGCCCTTCCAACAAAAAGCCCTTCCTCGTGCCAGATCCACAGCATTTCCAGATGAGGATATTCTACCAAAACCAGGAATTCTGGTTCCAAAAATCTTTATTCTTCACTGGAGTCCTCAGTGCCAGCTCAGAGAAAGAAAAGGCACCTTTCCTAGTGAAGTGAGACTTGAAACCATGGATGACTCTGAGAAATCTCCTAATTCAGTAAGGCCACCTAATAAGCACATCACATTCAGGGATTTCTATTTAATAGTAGAACCGTACTTCCTTTGCCTATCAGAAACCATGCAACATCCACGCCATAATTTCATGTGTCACTATTTCAGTGTGTCTTGAGGTATTGAGATGATTTATTAATAAGTAACTATTATTGACTTGACACCCTGATGCCATTTAAATAAACTTGATGAAATTAATGAGGCCTCTAATAATATGCAAGCTTCTTGTGCTAATCATTTTTGCTGAACAAATTAACTGTTAATATACATAGCAATATTAATCATTCCAAGAATCAATATTTGTGTGGGAGGTAAGCTTTGGGATCTAAAAGAAAGGAAATGATAACATTGCCTATTGTTGGGAGCTGTTTGGTGAATGGCCTAAGAAAGTAGACAGACTTAACTGACGAGTAAGTGTAATCTGAACATTACTGATGATGGGGTAGGGAGGAAGACCTAAATTTGGTCTCAGCTCCTCTGCTATGTTTTAGATACACTCTGTTTGCCCAGTTATTCTATGTGCTAAAAACCTTGACCCTTCATGTAACAGTACTGAAGTGGTAGAATCTTCAAAAGGTGGGAGTCTAGCAGACAGAAATTATATCACTGGAGTTCCACCTTCATAAATGGATTAATGCTGGTCTTATAAACTGTGCTTGGCCTCTTAAGGATGTGTTACTTTCCACAAGTGTAGGTTATTACAAAAAACGAGTCTGTCCCTTCCCAGGTCTCCTGCTTTCTTTCTGGGCATGTAACCCCTTCGGCATATGGGAAGTTCTCCTTATGCTTCTCCATCATGTCCTCATATAGCCAGAGAGCTCTCACTGGGGCATGGCCACTATGCTATATGGATTTTTCAACCATGAAAACTTAAGGTATATAAACCCGTTTACTAAAAAAAATCAGCAGTCAGTCTTAGATATTCTGTTATAGCAATACAAAGTGGATCAGGGTCCTCTGCAAGCTCTTCCCACGATGCTCAAGGTCTCCAAATCTGAACTGCCCTTATCTTTCCAGCTTTATTTTTCACAGCCATGAAATGTTCTGTGTACAGACTCTCCCTTCGCCCCATCATTTCACCTTGTTCACCTTCTCACTCTCCACTCCTAAAATCACACTTGCTAAAAACGACCTTGCTAAACCTCTAGCCAGGGCGCCCCCCTCTTAACTGTCACGACTCCCAGGTTTTGCAC
The DNA here is from genome assembly GCA_004027025.1 of Myocastor coypus. Classification (NCBI taxonomy): domain Eukaryota; kingdom Metazoa; phylum Chordata; class Mammalia; order Rodentia; family Myocastoridae; genus Myocastor; species Myocastor coypus. The sequence goes on along the minus strand of PVJA010005136.1, from coordinate 43,858 downwards.
TTTCAAAGCTCCTATCAAATTGACGATAATGTTCAATTGATGTGCTGTTCTTATTCCCTGGGATGTGAACCTTTCAAGGGCATGACATGTGTCTGATTCATCTCAGACTCTACAAAACCCCAGTGTTTCTTAAATGTTTGGTGAACAGCAAATGTGTGATTAATCCATGTGGAAGCATGGACTGTAGAAGCAGCCAAGGAGTCAGCAGAGGGGAAAACTTGGCTTTGGTCTATGACAAATGTAGATCCAGCCTGATGGAGGCATTTTGTAAGTAGTTGTGAAATTTTCCAGTAAGTGGATTTAGTGTGGACTAAGATGCTTAGAAGGAACTGATAGGGAGAAATAGGGGACAGCACAAACTTCTGCATCTAGATCCAGAAGTTATTATTGATACTCACAGAAGACACAGCTTGAGATATTCCAGAATAGTTACCAACAATGCTTGGATTGAGCCCTGCATGAGAAAGGAGCATCAAGATGAGCGAACTGGGAAGTATATCCCATGAGTCCCCTCAAGCAAGAAACAGCTTGGAACTAACGAGAGAAAGCCAGATTCCTTTCAATCCATGCGGCAGCCTTTCTCCTCGATTAATATCTCCTGCTCTGATACATGTTTGGTGTTGCATCTCACAAAATGGGTGAAAAAAATATGCAACAGAAGTTTCCTTAGGAACTTTTGGTTCCTTTCTAAATACATTTGAATCTCTTGTCTCTACCATGGAAGAACCTTAAAAGATGCTAAGTGAGTCTCCAAAGTACAAAGTGAAAGGCGAGTCCATCAACAGCAAGCAAGCTCTCAGGTTGCACTGGTAATGGTGGTTTTGGGAATCACATGTAGTTACCCCCCTGAAGACTATAGTGGTAAGTCCCTTGGCATCCAAAGAGAGATTTATGAAACTCCTCCCACTTGCCAGTCATTCATCAAATTTCCCATTACTGCGATCCACTGTCCAAAACCCACAGCTTAAAGGGGAGGTTCATTTGCAAAGCTCCAGTTTCAGGGGACTCAGTCCATGGTCTGTTAACTCCAAAGTAGAAGCATCATGGCAGAAGGATCTGCCGTGGAAAGCTGCTCACCTCCGGGTGGTCGAAAGCAGAACAGTGAAACAGCACCAGAAAGAAAGAGAGCTGGGAGCAGAGGTCGAGCTGCATCCAGGATCTGACCAGACACAACCAGAAGTGTGTCTGCTAAGCCCCTGGCTGAGTTCGATGGCTAATCAAGTTGACAAATCCAGTTTAACTGTCACAACCACACACTGTGCTAAGGGCTTAATTTCAAAAAGTCTTTCCTGCTCAAATGAGTTTCTGAAGTGTATTAGTTCACCTGAAATGAAATTTCAGGAAGCAAGACTGGAGAAAGAACTCCAAGGCGGTGGTGGTGCTAGATCACAATTTATATCTCAAGACAGTCACTCCTCTTGCCAAGAAGGGATCTGATGTTAAGAATGGGGATTCTTTTTCACCATACAAAGGAAGATTTTATATATATATATATATATATATATATATATATATATATATATATAGTTTTATAGAGGTTGAAAAATCCAAAAATGCCCTGTGGAAGCAGTCCAGGATGTTAGAAGGCTTAATGCCCCTGGGAAATAAAATTGCATTAATATTCAAAGATGGTGCAAGCTCTCTTCAAGTTTCACAACTGATACTAAATTAAGCCATGAGGTGCAACCATGCTAATTGGCAAGAGGCACATGATAGACAATAATGGAGTAAAGGTTCACTTCCTGCTCCAATTAATTACAAAAGAGAATTTTTTAAATCATGAAAGAACAAACTCCCACATGCACCATATGGAGGCTAAGCACATAGATTGACAAGCAACTCTCCTGCACAGTATGACAACACAGCTCCATCCTCCACAAATCTAATGTGAGTTGAAATGTTTTTCATATACTGGCATACCAGAACACAATATTTCAAGCTCAATGTGATATTTTAATGCAGTCAAATATGCCTTTGGGTTCCTGTATGATGTATAACATAAATGCTTCAACTGAAATAAATATTTCTGAGTTGAATCTGGTTGTGATCACACAGTTTTCTCAGGTCTGATGGTTTTTAGAGACTATAAAGCATGCAAACTTTCTCCTCTGCCTCACCAGAGTCTAGGAAATGAGAGAGGAGAGCAGGTAATTGTAAATGGGAGCAAACAATCCACTTTTATTAAAGTACAGTGCTCAATGACTACCGAAGTTGACCTTGACACGTGACTTAAGTGTGAGTCCAGCGTGGAGGCTGCTTCTGTGACTGCCTCTCCTAGCTTGGTTTCCCTGCAAATGGGCTCTGGGGCGTGAATAGGTTATTTGTGTGATAATTTCTGGAAGCAGCAATGAAGAGCCAAGAACAGTAAGAAAGGAGGAGAAGCCTACTTTGGGTACATAATTGAGTCCATTGTTGGATAAATCTGAGGCTCTCAGGCTGTCCACCCAAGCTCAGCCTGAAAGCCCATATCCACTGGTTTCCAAGCCCATTTCTGGGATATGATGCTCACCTCCAGCCATTTCCTGAAAGCCCATGTCTTAAAGGCTTATCCCTAGCTTGGTGGCATTGGTGTGATGGAGACTTTCGGAAATGATGCCTAGGGGAAAGCTTTAAGTCACTGGGGTCAAACCCTTGGAGGAGATGGTGAAGCTCAGTGTCCCTTTCACCTTAACACCATGATGTAAACAGCCTTGCTTCCATGATGTGCTGCCTCTTCGTAGGCCCAAAAGCAAAGGGTCCGCAGGACCATGTGCTGTGACCCATGCAGCCACTGGGGTCCTGAGGAGGAACAACAGAAGATTAGGAAAAAACAAGAAGCATAGAAAAAAGCCAGGACCGCATGGTACCTGGCCTCTCTGAGAGAGAGGCTGCACAAACCCTGCACAGTCTGTCTTTATTGATACACAGTAGAAGGAGGAAAAGCGTGCAATAGAACTGAAAGTCCCAGGTCTGAATATTTTGCTGAGAACACTGAAAATGAAACATTCTCAGAGTTGTCTGTACTATAGTCAACAGGAAGGAACACCCAAGGCCAGACCCCTGCTGGACTGGCCTTCTTCTAGTCCCAGTGATATGTTCATATTGCTCAACTCTAGCACTCCATGTTCTTGGGCCTGGCCCTACCGTGGCCTGAATTTGCAATCTCCAGCTCGGCTGTTCCCCAAAGCATGGACTGAAACTTTTGAAACTAAAAGCAAAAATAAAATTTCCTCTTTTTAAATTTCTTGTTTCAGGTATTTTTGTTATAGTAACAAGAAGCTGACTAATACAGCATATAAATGATCTCCTACCGATGTTAGGAGTGTCAATTACACATTTAGGGTAGGGAACGGAAGGTCACTTTGGACATGTGAGATAAGCTATGACTGGGCCAATAAGACTCGCAGCCCATTCAGGAATAGTCCAACACAGCTATAATTAAAACTGCCTGGGGAGACAGGAGAGTACAAATTGTAGTACTACTGGTAACATATTCCCCAAAACAACAGGAGACCTACAACAGGGAGAGCTGGGTCCCTTATATAGCCAACACAGAAGATAGTAGTCCACCAGTTGAATTGCTTAGAGGTCAACCTATTCAAGTTTGACTTCATTTTAATTATATCCACAATGAGTTTTCCAAGAAAGGTTCTACATTGGAAGTTAAGACTTTATCATTTAAATCAGAAAGAGTATACATGTTTCAACCCACAGAACTGAAAGGTAGATTTGTTCACAAGCATTTCTTCAATAGGCTATATATGTATGCAACAAATTTGTGAGGAAGTTGAAAGAGAAAGGAAAGGGGTTCCCCTGCCCTACACAGTGCAGAAACCATCCATGTAGGAGAGCAAAATGAAATATGTTAGAAAGACGTCAAGCTCTAAGTCATCTGGGTAACCCAGCCTTTTGTTTTGTTCTCACAAATTCCTTTGAGGATGTTTTTATACTGCAGGGTGACATGATAAAACTGAGGCCCAGGGATTTCACCTTTACACAGATGATGAAAGCTTCAGGATTTAGCCACAGCCCCACCTTTGGGTCTGAGCCAGTGCTGGTTTCCTTATATCCTGCTAATGAACTTCATTACTTCTAAAAGACTTAAGTCACAAACTAAGTTACATGCAGAGCAGGGTTGATCTCTAACAAGTCCTTGGGTGAGTGGGGGCAGGGGGACCCAAATCCATCTAGTAAGTGAAGGAGGAGGCAGACATTCAGGGAGTCATCAATCCGTTCTAATAAGAAAATCAAAGTCTTGGCTTCTTTCCACCCCCTCCAAACTATAAATGACATGCAGGGAGGAGCACAGTACAACCTCTGATTAAAGGAAAGTGGGGTTAACTTCCTGTCCTCCCAGTTTGGAAGGATCACAACAGCAAGATCGCATGTGCTACCAGGAATATGGGAAGTTTTTATTTTTCTGACCCACATTTCAGTTTTGGAGTGAAATCCTCCTTTTTAGGAATTCCTATCGACTATCAAGTCAAACATGAAGGTCAAGCCATATATCCAAATAAAGCATTCCATTCCTCTTCTATTTTCTTCTCGGTTGTATTTTAGACAAAAGTGTTTTCTGCAATTAGATAGCCACAGCTGTATCTTATTTCCTTTACCATTAATCTTTTATAAACTGTGAAATTAACAAGGCTCACCATGACCAGCCTATGAAATCTGCCATCTCTTACTGCTATTCACATAGGGTCTTCGCTTGGAAATGCTCTCCTGATAGTACTGGAGCAATTTTTACGAGTGTTTCTCTCCTTTTCTTACAAGAATGCCAATCTTATGACATTTCTCTCTCTATGTGCATTCATCAGAGGACTCTGTACTCTCCATACTGTGGTGGAGATGGAAGTCAGCACTCTGCTGACATTACAGTTGTCTGATAACACAGAATTACGGGTGGTGTAGTATTAAAGAATTAGGTCAAATAATCTGGATAAACCATTAGGATTAAAGGATCTGTGGTTGTCTTACTGACCAGTATTTTTAAAATCTAGTTATACTCAAGCATGCACAGTATATTCATTCTTCATTCATTCCTCAAATTGTAACGTGTGCTTACTACAGTTTACAACTGCCCATAGGCACTGAGGAAACAGACCACCAGATTTCTAGGAATTTTCAGTACAGGGAGGAAAATTGAAAGAACATCACATTAATTTAAAAAAAGTATAATGGAATGAACAAGGAGCCTAGAAAGCAGAGGCAATAGTGGCAGTCTCTACCTGAAGTCTTGATGAGTTTCACAAACAAGGTAAGATTCAGCTCACCTTGAAGGTCAGTGTCTTATGGTGTGGATGTGGCAGGCACAAATAATGAGTACATAAAAAGGGACGTGTGTGTTGTGTTCGCGGAAGAAATATGTCTCCCCAACAGAGTGTGCACATAAAAAATGTTCTGAGGTGGCCAGAAGAGGTCAAATCCTGCTTGACTTGTACACTGTTCCACAGGATTGGCCTAAAGAATGTTAGCTCCAGGCCAAGCTTTATGAAGGCAACATCCCTTCAGCCTCTTGAGAGACTCAGAAGTGGTGTAGGACAGAGCAGGGGAAATATTGAGCTCTTCATTGTGCATCAGTCAAAGCAATTTGGCCCATATGAGGACAGCGGCTGAGGATGGAAAAGAGGCACAGATTCTAGAAGAGTTTCCCAGAGGAAGCCTTAGTGAGAGAAAGAGGACCGGTAGGGGATAGATGCAGATCTAAATGTGCTGTTGCAGTTAAAAAGAAATCTATCACAAATAATTGGCTATGATGGTGTGGGAAGATGAAATACCCCAAGATCTGTGGTGGGTGAGCTGGAGATGCAGAGAAGCAGCTAGTTTAGGTTCCACATGGGGATCTGGTGTCCTGAGACCCAAGGAGGACTGCTGCTTTCCACTGGACCCCCAAGGCATATTTGTGAGAGGATCAGCCTTTTAGTATTGAGGACTTCAGACAATCAGATAAGGCCAACCATGAGAAAGAGCCACTTGCTCTACCCAGTTCACTGACTCAGCTGTAAACTAACTTCAACCAAAAACTTCCTCATGGTTGAAAGCAGATTTTGACCATATAGCTGGGTGGGCATCTCATGCACCAGTTAACTTGACATATAAATTAAGCATAACAATGGAATTAGCAGAACTTGGAATTGCCAACGTGGCAGCAGAGAATGAGCTGATATTGACACTAAGGTTGGCAGAACACGCAGCTAAGTTGGGGGAGCTACCCACAATGCTTGAGCATCATGCTGATCCACCAGTAATAGCCCAAGGTGGGTAAAGTCATGCTTTATCTCTGCTATCTAATTTCTATACTTCCTGGTCCCAGTGAAAGCTGAGACTTGTCTGTTGTTCTGTTTAACACACTTCCATATAAGATCTTTACTAAAATATCATGTTCAGGATAGACAAATATCAAATGACCCAGTCACTTCAGAAGCACATTTGAGACCTGGCTAGATGATGGTCTTCATTATCTGTGCAGAAGGCCTGGGCAGTCATGCTGTACACCAGGAGCATAGTTCATGTGCAGCACAAGTTTGCAGGCACACAGGAACTATGGGGCCAGGAGCTACAAGCCACACAACCTGGAGAAACAGCAGGAAACCTATTATCGGAGACAGAAGCATGAAATCACTTTCTCTCCTCCCCATACCACTGGTAGAGCCAGAAGAAGAGCCAGAGCAGAGTCACTGACTCAGGGTCTGATGTAAAAAATTAAACTGAGCCAGACAGGCCTCTGCCCTTGTGTAAACAGGGAAGCCAAACCAAGAAGCACTGGCACAGAGTAAATGTATGGCATGAAGTGGAAACAAAGCCTTGACAAGCCAATATTGAGTGAACAAAATTTTGGAAGTGGGAACCAGGAGTCAACACATCTTACCACAGTAAGAGATATAAGAAAGTTTGGAGGCCCTGTGGCTTCCATTCTAAATGTCCCCCAAAGCCTCATGCACTGAAGCTCTGGTCACCAGCTGGCGGCACGATTAGCAGGTGATATAAATGCTAGGATATTGGGATGAGTAGATTGTTGTGGGCTTGCCTTTGAAAGATAGATCTTGTCCACATCTCCTCTCTCCCTTTTCCTCTTTCTCTTTTTCTATCTCCCTCCTCCCTTTCTCCCTCTCCTCCTGGCTTCCATAAGTTGATCACTTTTCTTCCATCACCTCAATCAGTCATGTTTCTGTTTCGCCACAGGCTGAAGAGCAAAGGGCAGCAGGCCACCAAGAACTGAAAGCATAAATCAAGATAAATCTTTCCTCATTTAAGTTTATTTTCTCCGGTATTTTGTCACAGCAACACAACACTGATAAAATGCAAAGATACAGGACATCTCCCACTTGGTCACAGACCCAGGGGTGGCTCTAATCGATCTTAGCAGTTTCTCCCACACCTATCTTTGAGTAACTTGATTTTTTAAAAAAATGTCTGTTTTGTTTTATTTTGTTTTGTTTTGTTTTTTTCTTTTTGCGGTACCAGGGATTGAACTCAAGACCTTGTGCCTGCCAGGCAAGCGCTTATTCTACTGAGTTATCTCCCCATGCCTCTTCGAGTAACTTGAGAGTCTATTTTTTGCTTACAAAAGAACCAGGCTAGAAATTACCTTGATTCCATTCATCAAAGGCCCAGAAAGCTGCTGCATAATAAAGGCCATGTAATGACTTTGATGGAGAGTGTTCCCCAAACCTGAGGACCTCAGACATGGGGTTTCTGGAAGGTGCTTGGACTGTGGAGGCATTGAACTCATCAGTGGACTCACCTGCTGACTTGTGAGCTCAACAGCTGTAGCATGAGCAGCTGTCTCCCACCAGACCCTCCCACCATGTAGTACCTGCCTTAGAGCTGCCCAAACACTGCTGGAGAACATGAGTCAAGATAAGTCCCTCCCTAAGTTGTAGGTCTGTAACATTATGTCTCAATGATGAGGAAAGAGGCCAACATGGCCCAGCCTTTTCTGATGGCTAGCATCAGACACCCAGACCTTGTGCAGCACCCCTGGGTATACCTGCCTATCAGGGAACCCAGAAACTGTGAGCAGCTCATTCTCTACCCTAGGCTGAGAATCCAAGCCCTGCCTCTTCCCACCGAAGGTTCCAAGGACTCCTTCTCTTTCTTCATTCTTCTGGCTCCACACACATAACTCATGCCATCATTTCCTCTCCCACTGAGCCTCGGCCTTCTCACACATGCCTTTGGAGTTGAATACAGTCTTCCCAGATCCCCTAAGATGAAAGCCTGTTTCTTGCAAAGCTTGTAGTGCTCTACATGGTTGAATGGTGGAATGACTCGCAGGAAGCAAGAGGAACACATGCATCAAATTTACAAATTTTTCAAGTGTGCATGATCTTTGAGTCTCTGTTTCTGATCCACAAGCTTCCCATTCTGAGCTCCCCCTAATATCTTTGGGATATTTCTTTCTCACTAAACAGGATGCAGCTCAGTAAGACCCAGTTCTTAGATCTTGGCCATGATCAACCGGCTACTGAATAACTATATTCTCCTTTCCCAAGGTTTCTTACCCAAGTACAGGCCAGAGGGGAAACAAAATGAAACTATATGTGCAAACTTGAGTCCCATGAGGGATCCTCATTCTTAGAGGTTTTGCTCGTCCTCCTCTTGCTGGACCATTTAAGAGTACTTCTTTGAGTTCTATCCTCTTCCTGCTCATCCCTAAATGTGTCTATAATTTCAAGTGACTGGAAGCAATTTGTCTTTGCCATAGGTCATAGCTCCTTGGGTAGCCCCACCCACCAAACTGCACACAGTTTACTTAGGATAAAATCTGGCACTCCAAATATATACTGTTCTCTTTTCTTTCTTTTGTCTCTCCATAAATTTGTTCAGCAATCAAAGCACCCTTTAAGATGTGTAGATATCACCCCACAACCCTCTGTGGGTCTGCAAAATCTCGAAGGAGCAGTTTTCCTCTAGAATTCCTGGAAGGAGCTCCCACAGCATCCAGCATCCACTAGAAGCACTTGAAAGATTGCCTACGCATCCTGGAAATACCACACAGCACACAAAGATAATTGTACCTGGAGTCAACAAGCTCTTCAGCCATTTACTTACTCAACAAATATTTATTAAGCTTCTGTGATGTAGTTTAGCGATGCTCTGGGTGTTAAGAATATATCCTTGAGCACACAACACAATCAGCACTCTTTCTGCCTCTACACAGTACATTTTCTTTATGTCCTTGATGTGCATGACCTTGGACATGTCACATCATCATCCTGAGCCTGGTGCCTCTCCTGGTATACAGGGATAAAGATGTAGACCTTTAGAATGTTAAGCTGAGTGACGAAGACAACCACCCACAGTGTAGCACTTGGTATATTTGACCCATTCCAAAGTCATGAACTGGCACATTGAGATTCTCCCATCTTTACCTAAATTTCCCAGAAGCACCATCGAGTTGAAGTGAACCACCTTATGGCACAACCAGACTCAAATTAGGGGTTTGTGGATAACACTCAAAGGATAAGAATTCACAGGCTGTGGCAGAAAAGCAAACATAAACCTCTTCATGTGGCTCCCTGCTTGATTTAGTCTCAACTTTGTCTTAAGTGATATTTCTTGCCAATATATATGAAATGGAAAAATATCTAACTAGAGTTAAAATTCCCAGTGAATGCTCCAGATTCATAAATCAGCTCCCATGGGCGCTGGCAAGCAGGTCGGTGGTGTACTACTGCCCCCGTGTGTAGTAAAACTGGCTAGCAAAAATCTAGGAACTGAGCAGATGTTAGGAATTTCTTTTACTTTATTTATTTTTTTTTTTTTAGCAAGAACACTTAAGAAGGGGAAAATGGACTCTCAAAAATCCTCTTTATCCAAGATCAAATAGAATAAAACCCAATTAAGTCAGTGCAGCTGTCGGCTGTTTAACCAACTCAAAGGGCACATCCTTCCTCTCCCTCCCTGTGGGTTTTTCTCTCCCTGATGTGCAGTGGACACGCAGCTCCACACACAGGAGACAGATCCATTAACCCCAGAGACAGGGGAAAACCATCTCCTAGTAGAAAACAAAGCTCACCATGCCCCTGAATGGCTATCACTGAGGCCTCATGTAGTGAGACCACCAAAATTTTAGACTATGCCCAGGTAGAGCTGATCAGATGTCTGAGTTCCATTCTTTGCCCATACAAAACCTTCCAACTCCTCTGCCTAGAGCCTTCATCATGGGTCATTGCACTATTTGGATCATGAATTAGCTCCTGAGCCCAGCCTCTTAGCCCTGTTTGAAGTCCAATGTGTAAAGACCATGCAACTTAGAAGGAGGACCTAACCTATGGATAAACTGACACCGCGTAATGACAAATAGACAGAAAGAGGCACAGGTCCTACGGGGCACCGAGGAGTCCAGTGAGAGGTTGGGAAATCTCTGTATGAGGAGGCATCTGTGATAGCTTTGCAACCCTGGGACATAGATAGCTGAGAGAAGCAACGTTATGCGAGTTACTTCCGACCCTAGTTTTTGAGTTTTCAGTGCCCTATCCCAGCTGCGTAAGTTTTTTGAGGCCCACGGGGAGGCAGAAATATCATGGCAGAAGAGCATGCTGCAGGGAAGCTGCTTATCATGACAGCCAGCCCAAGGAGGAGGGGACCAGGGACCAGACCCCAAACCCATATTCCCAGATCTGCTCCACTGAACCACGTCCTACTTCCAGGTTGTATCACCTTCCAATAATGCTATTGAATTATGATCACCCCTGTATCAGTCTACCTGAAGAAGTTAGGACCCTGATCATCTAACTGCTTCCCCCAAAGCCCATTAGCCTTTAACAGACAAGTTTGGAGGACTATTTCAGAGCCAGACCACAGCATCATGATTTATTCAGCCAACAAGCAGGCAACACAATGGCCAGCAGAACTCACATACCGCAAGCAGAGGGCAGAGACTCAACAGGGCAAGCACTTTGGGAAGACTGAGTGTGTTCCCAGCAGGACTGCAACAGAATGTGAGAAGGAGGGTTTAGGCAAATGGAAGGTCACAGAGTGGGATCATGGGAGTCACTGCCCACAAGGCTGAAAATGAGGATGGAAAGGTTGAACCAAAGAGTATCAGAAAGGAGAGTTTGAAGGTTACCAGGGACGCAAGGGGCACATACACTGTAGGAAAGAGTTAGAAAACAGAGAACCCACAAGAAAGCTGTCAGAGTAGTCTGGGCAAGAGATCAAATTTAAATTAAAGATCAAACAATTAGGAAATACTTGTCAGGCAAATCGTTAGGTCTTAGGATGGAGCAGCCAGACCTATGCTTTGTTCTAGCAGCCCTATGATGGAGATGGCGATCTAGCCACATTTTCATTCTCAGAGTATCTTGCTCTCAATCAGCAAAAAGTGACCCTCCTGCTGCTTTGTTCTGTTTCCCATCTTCTCATTTCCAAGGACAAGTCACCAAGCCTTATGTCACTCCTCTTCCCACCTTTGAGTCACACTGGAATAGCTTCCACCAGTGGCACAGACTTAAAGTGACAAGTCCTGTTTGCTGATTATTTCTGCTCAGAATTGGCCAGACAGCTCAAAGGTAAGGAGTAGTGGAGCTTTTCATCCTGACAGCAGCTGGCGGGGCTTGCACTTGGGCCAGGGCCAGGCCTGTGCAGTGGATATCAGAAGCTGACTGCTCCAAAGAGCACTCAATCTGCCCAGTCCCTGTTAGCGCTCTTGGGTTTTACCAGTGGTATTTTCTGGAAGGATGCTCGTAGGCATCACCCCTTGGAAGGTGAGGTGAGTGAGGGAATAGTCAGATCTTATTACTAACTCTGGGTTCTGCACAGGTCATATCTCATTTGACCATCCATCCTCCCACCCACTGGGACAACCAGTGATTTTCTCCTAGGGAAACTGGGAGGAAAATACAGAACACACAAGGGAAAATACTTCCAAAGAATGAACCGCTGAACAGGTGCTGGCAATTGTGTCCAGTAAGCGCATCCTCATGGAGACAAAGACTAGGAATTCTCAGTCTTTACCCCAATCTGTTGTCCTATTAGTACTGGGTATTGAAGGAAGACCCTTTCACTGAGCTGCATTCCCAGACTACTTTATTTTACTTCATTTCATTTCATTTTTGAAGTAGAGTCTTACTAAATCACTAATTTGTCCAGACTTGGCTAAAGTTGTACATCCTCCTACCTCTGGGGTTACAGGAATGCACCACCACGTCTGGTTTTCTGCACTACAAAAGGGGAAATGAATGCATTGTATCAGACGGTATCCAAGAGGAAATGTCTACATTAGGAACCTGTGGTCTAGGTGCTACGGCTGATCCCTCGTATACTACAAGGACAGAACACTCCAAAATTCCTTTCCTACATTTCCTGACAACAGAATCTGGACAACCACGAAAAGAGTCGTTTTCAGCTATGCACTGAAGACTACTGTCCACCGGGAGTAAATAACCAAAAGGAGAGTTGTGTTTAAGTGGTTAAAATTTGGGTCATGTACAATTACTCTCAACAACCCAATTGAGTACACAAACACAATGTTGAGGAAAACAGAAGAAACGCAAGAGTGTGCTTTTGTGATTCTACTCACATAAAACATTAATACAGACAAAAGCCACTGATGCTGCTAGAAATCACAAGCGTGGCTCTCATGGAAATACCGAAAATGATCGGAAGATAGGGTGAAGGCGGCCACTAAGGACTGACTTAGTTCTGTTTTTGTTTTTGTTGTGATGTGATTTTGGTTTTGACCTGGATGCTAATTACTGGAGTATATTCAATTTGTGAGAATATCTAGATCCCATGCATTTATAATTACGTGTGCTTTATGGGTTCGTTCATTTAATCCTATCAAAATAAACAAAACTCTTGAGGCAGGTACAATGATGCATGACTGAAATCCTAGCATTCACTGCGAGGATGAAGCAGGAGCATCAGGGGCTTGGGGCAGCTTAGCACCTTAGCAAGATTTTATTTTAAAATAAAAACTAAAAAGATTGGAGATGTAGCTCAGTGTAAAGACTTCGGGTTTAATTCCTAGTCGCACTAGGGGAAAAAAATCTTTGCCTGTGGTTACCACGCAGAGTCCATACCAAAGGTCTCCAAATCATGGTACTGACATTGCTATCTACCACTTTGTCTGTACTGATAACCCTCTGCTTGACTGCTGAGACACTATGGCTCTGGGTGGACCAGGGCAGACCACTGAAAGGCCACACCACATATTAACAATGCAATTCTGAATATAAAAATCTAAACAAACCTTTTCCTCATTTTTCCCTCTGTCCCCCTGAAGTAAATCGATCCCCAAAGTAATCATGGATCACAGTGGAAGAGTCTGGTTTTGTGGGATACAGAGGGATGAGATGCAGTTCTCCATGGGCTTGCAAACAATTAGAGAAGAACCTTCTGAGAGACACTTCATGTTTAAACCGAGGATGCTCATTGGATTACTGAGCACAGAGGTAGCTTTAAAAATTCCAGGAAACTTGAACAAGTCCATGACTGTGTGGCTATAGGTATCCACTTAGATAGGCCATACTTTGGCTAGACAACATAAACATGAGCTGTCACTAGGATCTTAGATCATCAAAAACACTTAAACAGAAACATAAAATCAATCCTCTTTAAAAACACATCTTTAGAAGTTGGTGTCTCTTGAGTGATGTATGTAACATCAATCTCTAAAGTAACACTTGCTTTAAAGGACTTTTCAGAATGCCACCCACAAAACAGAACAAACAACCAGCCTGGCGACATCAATGCCAGTACAACAGAATTACAAGAGTGTACAACAGAATTCTGGAACATCAGAGATGAACGGTGTCATGCAGATCTTCTTTTCCCCAATCTTCTTTCCTTCCAGTCAACCTTCGGCAGTCTCCCAGGGTTTTATCTCCCCCACACATTATGTTAGCTCAGAAGTTCAGCTTACTAGGTTTCCTTTGATACAAAGGAGGGATTTTTGTGTTTTGCCTGTGGGCAGTGAGTTAATACTATTAGGAAACATAATTACACAGACTTTTGCTCTAAAATCTATTTGGTGAAAGCAAGCTGATCTGAGTCTCCTTCCAAGGACAAATTGTGATGCCAGACACTGACACTTCCAGTATTCCTATTGAATGAGAAAGCCAGCCTTAGGTCTTGTGCTTGGGCTCTAAGAGTCGTCTCAACACAATCCCATTAGAAGGTCACAGGCATCGTTTGCTGAACTTTGGGATTGAGACCCAGGAGTTCCATGGAAACTCTTCTTACAACAGGAGCAGCTAATGTAAAGCTGCTTGGAAAATTGGGACATGACAAAACACAAGAGAATTCAAAACACTGAAATTTGGGCTTGGCAGGGCATTATTATTCCAGGGAGCCAGTAAAGACTAGCACATAGGGGAGGAGCCACAATGGAAGCATATCCCAAAGCCTCACCACAGATCTGTGCAAATAGAGCTCAGCCTTCACATGTTGGCACGTTCATGGAACAGGATGCCAGGCTACAAAGCCCGGCAACAAAACATCTCAGGAAAGAGGCTCCCAACACTCCCCAGACAACAGGTTGGGGTGGTAATTTGCTTGCTGTGGAAGATCAAAACTCTGTCCTCCACCATGTTGGCCTCACTCATCTGACAGCAGCCAAGATTCTCCATTGGTCTAACCACACACCAGAAGAAGGCATTCAGAGATGATGTGACAGTTGAGTTTCACTGTCAACTTCACCTTCTTAGGAGATGCCTAGGAGATTAACAAAGAATATCTGGGAAGCTTGCAGGTATGTAACTTTGGGTGCTATGTTGCTTCGCAACCTGCCCCTTCCTCTCTGATGCTCGTCCCCTGTGTTCTCCTTCTTGACCATCATGAATTGATCAGCTTTGCTCTATCACACACTTCCACTGTGATTGGTGTTTCTATCTTGGTACCAGCCTACCATGGACTGAACCGCTGAAACCATGATCCAAATTAAATTGTAGCTAGTGGGCTTTTTGTCCCAGTAATGAGAAATCTGATTAACACAGATAAAGAACGGATTCTCACTCGCCATCAGATGGACTACTTAGGACAAGAGTGCTGTCACCAGCCAGCCAACCCATGGACCCAAGGAACTTATGGTGTGGTCAGGAAAGGAACACTGTGAAGAAGTGTTAGAATGTTGAGGAAGACCCAGAGACCCATAGACACAGCTAGTAGCCTAATCATGCCAAAGTCATTTTATTACTTTTTTTTTTTTTTTTTTTTTTTTTTTTTTTTTTTTTTTTTTTTTTTTTTTTTTTTTTTTTTTTTTTGATTTTTGAGACGGGGTCTCACTGTGCAGTTCAGGCTGGCTTTGAGCTCACTTTTGTAGCCCAGGCTGGTCTCGAACTCACAGCGATCCTCCTGCCTCAGCCTCCCAAGTGCTGGGATTATAGGCGTGAGCCACCATGCCTGGCTAAGTCATTTTATTACTGGAAGTCCCCAACTTATTAAAGTTCAAGTAGTGAACTTTGACAGGAGCGCTGCATAAAACACAGTTTGCTAGATTATGAATGAATCCAATTTAGGATCAACTCTCTCAGAACAGCTTGTTCATAAGCCAGGGATTTAATTACTGGTCAAAACAATTTCTGCAATTACATAGCTCAATAAGGAAGGCACATAACCAAAGATGTAGATGTATCATGTTTGGAAATTTAAAGAAAAAAAAATCCATACCTAATCATGAGTCTTCACTTCCTGTGTGACCTCTGGAAGTCACCACACATCTCTGAGCTTTTAGCGTCTTTGGTAAATTGAAAATAAAAAACTTTCAGCTCAAAAGCTTTCATATTCTGCTGATGTCTAGAAGAGAAAATAGACTTAAATTATGTAGGAACATTCCTGGAAAAGATAAATATTCAAGAAATTTTCACACCTAAGAATTATCTCTCAACAGAAAGTGGAAATATGAGAGGAAAAAAATGATGTCCTAAAATAAAACACACTAAAAGAGAAGCAAAATTTTAAACTGTGGCAATTCTCAAGTTTGGCCCAAGGAGTTTGGCCTGAGAATGTGCCGAGTGATTTGACAGTGATCAAAAAAAGTAATTGTAATTTCCCTATCCCTCAGTCCATGCAGACTACTACACAAATAGCATAAACCAGATGGATTCGAACCCATAGACATGTACTTCGCACAGTTCTGGAGGCTACGAAGTCCAAGGTCAGCAGATTTAGTGGGTAGTGAGGGCCAGCTTCCCGAATCATAGATTCTAGCTGTGTCCACATGTGACGGAAGAGACAAGGAAGCGCTCTGGGGTCCCTTGGCCAAAGATATGGAACCCATTCAAGATGATGCCTTCCTTATGTATATGATTTCACAATTTTGAATAGTACACTTAATTTGCTAAGAAGACAGAATTTCACATTACATCTCTACCACGTTGAAAATAAAATTTTCCAGAGAAGGCTTCATCATCCTGACTTCATCTTTAAAAGTCCCCGCCTCTACCTACCAATGCATTGAGCACTTACATTTGGTGTATGAGCTTTGGGAGACACAAGCATTGTGACTATTGCATCCTGCCCAAAGGCAAGTTTACTGAATACAAAATCGTTTTTCCTTAAGTCCAAACAAAGCCAAGTTATATGCTGGACCAAACTCATGTTGGGACCCTAGATTCAGACTTATGAAACAGCAGATTTCACCTCAATGTCTGCGTAGGAGCCCAGGGAAGGCTCCTGTGGTCCTAAGACTGCATCAAATACCTCTCCTAATTGGACAACAACATTTCAGCGGCTTACCTACATGGAGACTTCCTGCTTTGAATTTACCTTTCTTATGCTTTTGTAATAATTTGAGTACACATTTGGAATAAGTGTACTTGATGCACACATGGCTGATTATTAATGAGCATCTGGGTCAGTTGGGCTTTACAGAGCAGGGAGAGTAGACAGTAGCCTAACAGCCAAGAGAGACCGTTATAATGCGAGTCACTCTGTCTCTCAGAGGTGCCAGACAGTAAAGAAGTGGTTACCAACCAAGACAGTGGCTCAGTTCAAGACCAACTCTGCCACTTATTTGCTGTGCGAACCTGGGCAAATGCTTAACCACTATGTGCCTCAGTCTCCCCAGCTATAAACTGGGAAGTATCTCCCTCCCGAGGCTGCTAAGGTAATAAAATGACTCAATGAAATAAAAAGCTTGGAATACATCTGGAATGCAGTGTGCATTATGTAAATCTTTGCCATTATACATTTTCATTGTCGTTATTAAGAAAATAAAACACTTGGCGGTGGGAGGATACTGGGGATTGAACTCAGGGCTTTTGCACTGAGCTACATCCCCAGCCCTTTTTAATTTTTTAATTGTGTGATATGGCCTTGATAAGTGGAGGCTCAAACTTGTGATCCTCCTGCCTCAGCCTCCCAGGATACTGGAATTATATACATGTACACCCTCATGCATAGCTAAGAAGACTGTGTTCCTAATCTAGAGAATCACTTAAGTGAAATTTTGACGAAGGAAACTTACCCTATGTCATGCCTCAGAAAAAAATGCCTGTGTTGTATAGAAATAAATATTCAGACAACAAAAGGCTGCCTTCATTTAGAAATAAGATAGTTACAACAATACAGGCTGAGAGACGCCCCGTATCAAACTTCCCAGAATGCAATCCTGATGGCTGACTAATTTGAGCTCTATCTAAAGAAGGACACTTCTGGCTGAGGGTCCTGTTCGTTCAGAGGTCAGGCGATCCCAGAAATCATGGAAAGACAAGGTATGGCTAGCAAACGGACTCCAGGCTAGAGATGAGAGGAGGAGGGGACGGCGTGTCACACTTGTTTTGTGGAGAAAATGAGGACAGAGAAGGAAAAGGAGGAAAGAGCCTACAGAACGGCTCAGACATTGGGCGGGAGTGGAGCAAAGGGCTGGCCCGGCTCTCAGGGAAGGACAGGCTCAGCTCTGTGCCTACCCACAGCGTAGGCCCCCAAAGCTGCCCTAGTCGGAACCACAGACCAGGCGTCTGAATCTAAATGCAGAGCAGCCTGGGTCTCCCTGCCTGCTGCCCGCCACATCTGGCTGCCGGCGTGTCTGCAGCAGTATGTAAACTGATGTTGAATTACCCACGGAACTTTATCGTTAAAGCAGAACTTTAAAATATGCATGTAGAATTTTAAAAAATAGCTTGCACCCACGAAACCAATTTTTAAAAGTCTGCAGCAGGGCTTTGCCAGGCTTTCAAAGCCATCTGTTTTCAAAGTCTACCTTCCTCTTTGTTTACCGCAGTCTGTCTGCTGTTTTAACAACCTCCAGTGGGATTTCACACGGCTCATTATGCAAAATCACTGCTTATGCATGCGCTCTGCCACTTGCCTAACTAATCTCAACTCATAACACCTTTCTGAGGCAGATTCCCCAGGCTGGAGTTCTCCTGCAGGGCTGCAGATCAAGACAGAACGCACCCTCCCGACCATTTCCACTGTGAGACAGGCTTCATCTGAGACCCTACTTGGGGTGAGAAGCCAAAAAATAATCATCATCATCATCATGATATGCATTCAAAATCTCTCTGCTCAAAATTGGAAAAGGAAGATCTCGTATTAGATGCAAGTTAGAAAAACAAGTTCCATGCCCTTCTCCCCCTCGATTTCCTCCCTCCTATAAATTATTGTTACTTACATCTTATTAAACTGTTACACTAGTTATATTATTGTTTTACTAGTCAAAATATTTTAATTGCTATTACACAGAGCTTTGAAGCTCTCTTCTTTCAATTTAGAATGGGAGGCCTAAGCTGTGGCTCAAGTCCTGGCTCCCCTGGACAACTTCAGGCCAGGCCCTCTGGCTGACAGCCCTTCCGTGGCTGTGCAACTGGCACAGCAGAAAGATGAGCTGTAGGGTGACGCTGTGTACACTAAAGGGCTGCCAGGTGAAAGCCAAAAGGTCCCAAGGCTTGTGTGAGAGGGATTGGGACAATGAGGCTCCTTCAAGAGACCGATTACGGAACAGAGCCCCCAGAGGAGATGAATAATGAGCCCTGGAAGATGCCAGCTCTTGGCTGAGGGCAGTGACTCCCAGCTCTGGTTGCATAGGAGAATGATGAGGAATGATTTGAAGGTATTAGCACTCAGGCCGCATCGGCTGTCTGCATTCCCATTCAGCTCATCAAAAGTGAACCTGAGGATCCTATACCTGCTCTCAGCAAAAGTTTCTATTAAAACAGCATCATACAATAAATTACACAAAATTTCAATGCAATATAAAGCTCTAGACAATGTACACACCTATGCCACCACCACTCAAAGCAAGACACAGAATGTCACCAGCCCTCCAAGGCATCCTGCTTTGTTTTTCCAGCCTTTAGCCCCATCATAAGGTAACCCTAACCCTCACCCAAACTTCCATCACATGCTGTCGAACTTTACATAAATGGTACCATGCAGTATACTTTTTTTGTCTCGTGTCTTTTGCTCGTGATAATTTGTGAAATCCATCCAGGACCTGTAGCCTGCTGTAATCACTACCCAGCATGCCATCTGCTTTTGGAAATATATCCGTTGTCCTGAAGACGAACCTTTGAGTTACTTGTAGTTTCGGACGGTCTTGATAATGTTGCTATGGGCATCCCTATACCTGTCATTCTGGTTCATGTGGATGCTATTCCTTTAGTAGATACATCCAGGACTCGAATTGCCGAAACGTAACTTCTCCATTTTGGGTTTCTAGAGTACAGAATAGAAACATTTTCCCTGAGGAGTTGAACCAATTACTTTCCCACCAGCAATTCCAATAGTGCAGAATTGCTCTTCATTCTCATAAATAATACCCAAATTGATGGACAGTGGTGCATCACGTTTTCAGTTTGATTTGCATGGGTCTGACGACCATGATACTGAACACGTTTTCATGCGCTTATTGGCATTGGATGTATTCTTTTGTGAAATACCTATTTGTCCAATTTTTAAATCAAGGTGTCAGTATTTTGGGAGAGACACATAGTTGTTCATATATTGGTTAGATATTTTACCTATTGGTTGACGTATGTGTTTCATGTATATGTTCCCATGCTCTGTGATTTTTTTCACTTCCTGAATCCATATGTCCTGATGGACAGAATGTGCTAATTTTAGCACAAACTCTAGTTTATACCTAATTCTTCTGGGTAAATCCTTTCTTGCCCTACATAACTTTTTCTATCCTATTGCACAAAAATGCTCTCTACTTATCTTCCAAAGTGGCAATGTGTGTGTCCATTCACAGATGACTAGATTTTAAAAATGCAGTATCTAAGCACAATAAAGTCCTCATCTTCAACAAGGATAACCATGAGTCATTTGTAGGAAAATGGCTGCACCCCTAGACCACAGAAGTGACACAAGTCAGGCACGCAGGATTAGGTGTCACATGGTTTGTCTTATATGAGAGACAAAAAATAAATAAATAAATAAATAAGGAGAAAAGTAAAAGATACATTGGAGAAAACAGGGAATGAGACCTTTTGCAAAAAGGGCTGGGACCAAGAGACAGACAGAGGGTGACAGAGCAGAGGACAAAGAGATGAATAAGGAACTGGGATGCGCTATGCCAGTCGACCAACTCCTCACGGGGGTTTTAACAGTCACAGTGTGCTGCAAACATGTACTCAGGAAAATAAAGGCAAAGCTACCTGTTTATGCCCTTGCTATGTAGGTCTGTAACCCGGCTGGAATTGGTCTGAGGATACTACATGAGGTGAAAGGAAGGATTCAGTCTTCTCATAGAATAGCTCATTAGCTCAGTGATGAAAAGGCCAACCCCAGCCCGCTGCATCACAGGAGCGGCAGCCAGGCTTGCGAGCTAATGCTTACAATGAAGGACAAATGATGAATTGCCAAATACAAAGCAAAACCACAAGCAGATGTAGACCTCTGAAATGAACATGAAAAAGGGCCAGTATTTTGAGGATAGATTTGGGGAGAATGGATGCCTCTAGGCCTGCTGTTTGTTTCCTAGGACCTGAGGGGAGAGTTTCTCCCCTCATACTGGAGAGAAAACTGAGAGTCGGTGCATTGAGAATTTGCTCAAAGCCACCAGCAGCCTGGTATGTGTCCTGGAGCCAAAGTGAGTCACAGAGGAAAGGCATTCCTGGAGATGCCATGTTTCTGAGCCTTCCAAACAAAACCTATGTTCTCAGAGAAGCAACTTTCCTTTCCAAGGCTCAGGAGACTTCAGTAATTAATTACTAGTTGCAAACTAGTAAATTGAAGTTAATTATCTGGACAGATCTAATTGCAACTACAACTTTGTTGAAATTAAATAAAGCAACCACTTTAAAGTGCACAGAGCCTTTACAGACATTACTTAGGGTGTCTAGACATGTCCACCTGTGACGCTGAGCTCTATGAAATGCTGAGGCTGAAAAACCATTCTATAAGCCTCCAGGCCTTCATATGGCAACTTTGACCCACCTTGCCTGACTCCCAGCAATCCCAGTGTCCCAAGAAGGATGGATCTGACCCAGTTGCTGCCTTCTGTCTCTTAAGCCTGATTCAAATCCGAAGGGCTGGTGGGGACTATTGGGCTCCCTATGACTCCTATGTCTGATTCTCCTTGAACATGACCTTGTTATGGAGCCAGATACAAGACAGAAGGCTCTCTCTCCAATAGAACCACTTCATAGGAGGCACCCCCCCAAACGGCCTCTGGAATCTAGAGACGCATATCATCCAGGGGAGATGTTGAGTCTGGCATACAGGAAGAATGGGAGTTAGATAGAGAAGAGATAACGCATCTGAACAAACAAAAATAAGGATGTGTAAAGGACTGGATACTGAGATACAAGCAAGAAAACAAGGTTGGAGGACTTCCCACTGGAAAAGAAATATGTACAACTGAAAAAGTTCTGAATTGGGAATAAGGACACCTGTACTGCCATGGGAGGAATTTAAAACCTCATAGCTGAGTTGAGAAACCTACAAATCTCCAAAACAAAATAAATTCTGGCAGCAGTAGTAACACCCAAGAACAGTAGCTTGGAGCCTGGTAGGAAGTGTTCCTTGATTCATAAGCAATTGAGAATCATGGCACCAGCTGTGGGCCTTGGTGGTGCTTAGTGACAAAGCAGATGGATCTTTAGTCCCATCCAGGACCAGAGTCTGAGAAGAGGCAGCGCACTTAGCAGTGAAAGCCCTGAAGCACTGCAGACACACCTGGGTACGTTATTACAATAAACACTGTCAATTTATGACGGGGTGACAGCCTTCGAAACTCATCATAAACTAAAAATCCCATAAGCGAAGAATGCAGAGCATACACATCACATTCCATGCATCACAAGCATAGTACTCTGAAGAAGGCCCAGTGTTTCTCCTCGTGGTCACTTGGCTGGCTGGAAACCATCACCCACTGCTGTTACCCAGCATCTAGAGCGAGCAGTGAGCCACATTTCATCGGCCCAGGGAAAAGTCAAAATTCAAGATCCGAAGTGAGATTTTCACTGAATGTAGACATTCACTATCATCAAGTCAAAAAATACTAACTCAGACCATCTAGATTTAAAGGCATACACCATCCAAATCAAACCCTGTTTTCCCTACTATCTTAGTCACTTGTTGCTGAAACAAAATTTCTAGCAGCTGTGAGTTCAAAGATTTATTTTGGCTCACAGTTTGTAAAGGCTTCAGTTCATAGTTGGCTGGCCCCAAGGTAGAGTGGCATGGCAGGGAAGAAGCAGTCCATGGCAGGGCAGACAGGAGGCAGCGAGCAGGAGGCAGTGAGCAGCAAGCAGCAGCAGCAGCCTGCCTTCCATCTTTCCCTTTATGTTCCACCTGGCACACAAGCTTATTAATCATGAATGGGCCTTCCATTGTCCACATCCAAAGCTTTGCCAAACCCTCTCAGTTATCACACACCCTCATTCCATGTTAACACACCTTAGTTCTAACCACCTCCAAAAAGTTTCACCTATGAGGTACTGGGAAAACATCTAAGCACAAGCCAGAGCACCCATCACACCCACAAGAGTCACTGCTACTGTCACTCACAGGCTCACCTAACCCTGATGCCCAATCAGTAAGACCTGAAGACGTCACCATGTCACCCTCACCTTCTGATAGGTGTGGAAGTCACTGATAGATGTGTCTGTCTAGATGATGGAAATGTCTATCTTGCAGTCTTTTCTGCACCTGAGTATGCCCACCCTAGCTAAGGCAAGTTCCACATCTCTGAAACTATGGTTTCTGGCTGGGCTAGTGGCCAGCTGAACTTGGTCTCACGGCCTGAGTCACAACACACAGCATTCCTCATCTCTTGAGCCATCAGATGCTAAGTGGATTCATACCGCATTTGCCAAAAAGGACCCTATAAGGGTTATAGCCACCAGTGTGTGACAAGTGCCAAATTCAGGCATGAGGAGGAGAGGACAGGACAGAGAGACAGGGCTCCTGGATTCAATAGCTGTGAGATACTGGTGACATTGAGCAGGCCATGAAACTTGACCAAGAGCTCATTTCTTGCTCTTTTGAAGGGTTTGTTTAACTTGAAATTTCCCAAACTCAGTGAATACTTTGGTAGTGCTCACTCAAGGAACAGAAAAGCACAGAATGGAGTGGGGAGAACACCTAATTCATCTTTCATCACCACGCTGGGATTCTTTGGTGTGTATAGACACCAGTGGCTGGGTGGGGCCCTGGGGTGACAAAATCAAAGTGACCAAAGCCCACTTCCCAGTAGCAGGATAGCCACCACCTATTCCCATTTCCACAAAGCTCCTATCCAAAACAACTAGAACTATGTCCAAAAGAAGTCTGTACTGGGTCCCGGGATGCCCCAGAGCTGTTCCAGGCCACCACATTGGCTTTGTGCTTTGTAACTTCATGGCAACCTTTCCCCCTGTGAATGTCAGTTTGTTCAGACCAAAAGAGGTTTGTGTGTTTGCTTCAACAGTATTAAGCTGGGCCATGGTGGCACATTCCTGTAATCCCAGCACTTGAAAGCTGTGGCAGGAGGATCGGTGTGAGTTGAGACCAGCCTGAACTACAAAAAGTGAGCTCAAGGTCAGCCTGAACTGCATAGTGAGACTCTGTCTCAGAAAGACAAAAAAAAAAAAAAAAAAAAAAAAATTAGATATCAAACCCAGAGGTGACTAGCACTGAGACACATTCCCAGCTTTCTTAATCTTTGATTTTGAGACAGGGTTTTGCTCAGTCGCCCTGTTGCCCTGCTGCCCTTTTGCCCAGGCTGGGTTCCAACTCCAAATCTTCCTACCTCAGGCTCCCAGAACGCAGGGATTACAGACATGCACTAACCACATTGCCTCTTAGGCTGAAGAATTTCAGTGAGTCTTCTTTTTAGCCCCATCCAGCTCCGAAAGGCAATGACAACAGTGTGCCCACCAACAGCTCACGTGAGTGCTTACTCCGATGCAGACACTTGAGTTCTTTTAGATGCTACCGAGGTGGGTGCTGGACTCATGCCATTTAGTCACAAAGAAATGGGCACAAAGTGGTTGCCAGCAGGCACAGAATAATGAGTGCTGGTGTCTGTGCACATGACCTGCACCCACAGGCCCACTGTCTTAGGTGACAGTCCCCATTGCTCCTTTCCCCCTGGGGACAGCCAGGTGCGCAGCTTCCTCCCTCCTGACACCAGGAAAAGATGGCAGGCTTTCACACCACCAGCTGGAAGGATAATGTGCTCTGAAAATTCAATAAGCTTCAGCAAAAAATCTGTGACATGGAATAAGAGTAAGACACACCCTGGAAACACCGCTGGTGCTAAGTAAGACAGGTTAGATTTACAGGTTGCAAGCAATCCTGGAGGCTGTGAAAATAATTACAGTGAACTGAGTCCAGCATTGGAACAGGAGCAAGACCAAGAGGTGGGAGGTCGCCCAAGAGCACGAGCTGCCACTGAGTCAGCCCTGAATCCCTGGGAGGATGGTGCCCTGCAGAAGGCCCTCCTGGACTGGTGGGTGTCTCCTGCCTGTACCCAGCAGGTGGCAATTACACACTACCCCATCCCGTGAACTGTGGGTACACAAGCAGGGCCCCTGCTACTCCAGAACAAGCAGGCTAGCATGGAGTGGCAGCCAGTGTAGACCTGCCTGGAGCACCAACAAGCAGAGGACCAGGGCTGTGTCAGGCAGGAGAAACTCAGGGAAGAAGTGAATTTGGAGCTGATAGTATGATTTTGCAAAGTGATAAAGGCACTTCAAACAGAAAAAAAAAAAACTGTACAAACAGGAGTCAAGTTGCAAAGTTGTGAACACGAGCGTCTCCAGGATGGTGCAGGGAACAGGGCTGGCTGGGCTGGGGCTTGAGGTGACCTGTGTGAGGCTGTGGGAGCAGTGGCACTCAGGAGTATGACTCCCTGGCAGCCTCCCAAGGTCTCAGCAGCCAAGTGGACAGCAGAGCTGAGTGAACAGGGTGGACAGAGCAGCTCCAGGAGAGACACCCGGCTGAGACAGGAGGAAAAGCCGCCACTTGTCCAAGGAGCAATTCACGGGTCACCAGCTCCCCTCTTCAGCTGGCTGACATCAGGGGGTACAGAGGAGTGGGCCACAGTTGTTTTCAGTGCTCCAGTCCCTTACCCGGAGGCAACAGCGCTGCAGGCTCCATGGCCAGCCCGGGGCTGAAGAGCAGAACCACGGGGCAGGGCAGCTGCTCCGTTCCCTTCTGCTGCAGTGGCTGCTGCAGAGGTCTGGCCGGCCGCGGGCTGCCTAGCAACCAGGCTCCCCCTGCAGACTCCACCTCCTGCATATGGACTCTTGCACACACGTGTGCAAGCTCCCAGCTGCATGGGTACATGTACATGATCTCACACACACTCACCTGTTGTACACACACAGGCAGGTGCTCTCGCATGCATAGCTACATACACGCACACACATGTACCCACACATATGTGCATATTACGCAATCTCACAAATCACCCACACACGCAGGCACGGGCGCCCACATACACCCTTGCACAGGTGCACAGGCTGCTTCATCCATGGAGGCCCACCCAGAGCCCCCTTCCTTCCTCAGAGCCCTCACCCCACCCCGGTTCTCTTGGCCTCCCCTTCCCTGAAGAGCGCCCCTGGCTGCCCCATGCTGGCTGCACAGTGAAGGCCCCTGCTCGCTTTCTCCCCACATTGCCTGGTCCTGTTGTTTTAGGCAACTGTAGCAAGAGTGACGAGGAGTGAAAACTGGAGGATTTGAGAAAGCAAACTAAATGCTGGCAGGGCCAGAGTCAAAGGTGCTCCGAAAGGGGCTCCACTCTGCTCCCTTTCGTCTCCTGAGATAAGGACACCAGGGTGGTCTCTCAGCGTGCACGCCAGCACTGAGCCCTGCATCCATGCCACAAAGCCACAAGAGAGGTGAGCCCAGGGTACTACAGACTGCAGGAAGGGCCCCAGAATGCCGCAGCAGGAACAGAGGACCAGGAAGTCTGCCGCTGCAGGCAACAAGGACGTAGTTCCTGGAGTTCTCTTGCTGTGCACACAGGACCCAGCATTTCAAAGGTCATCCCTGGGCTTGGAGAGCTGGGTCAAGAGCCCCACAGGCAGAGGCCTGGCAGGACAAAGACTGCCACCCCAGGCCACCTGTCTGCTCACACACATCCAGGGAAGCATGGGTCACCCAAGCAGAAAGAGGTATGGATGTGGAACTCCCCAGGCTGAGGACAGAGGAGCTGAGGGCAGCCTCAGCCACTCAGAGGGAGCAGCCGAGAGGGGCAGCAGCAGCTGGAAGGAGGCAGGCAGGGGGCTGCCACCTTGGAGGCCCCTGGAGGGCGGCAGCAGGTGGAGAGGAGCCCAGTGGCTTCTGTGACTAAGCTCATGGGGCTCCGGCAGCCGGGCTCCCTTGCTTGATGTCACCCTGACCCTCGCGCATGCCTGAATCCCTGCATTAATCTTCCTTCCTCTGGCAATGCCTGCTGGGCCTCCTGTGGAGCTTGGGGTGGTAGGGCGCCCCGGCCTGTGGCTCCCCAGGCTGACAAGTTCTGTACTCTGCCACGGGTGTCACCAGCGTGTTGCCTCAGGGCAAGAGTAGCTGCGCAGGCTGCTTCCGTCAGTCCTCACAGGACTCTGTTCTGAGCCCTTCTGGATTAAAAACAGTGTGGCTTGCTCTAGCCAGTATGTCCTGCCCTAGCTATGGGCAACTAAAGGCAGCCCAAGTAGCCCAGGAGACTCAGAGGAAACTGCTTAATTCCAATGTCCAGTCCGGCCACACTCCAGGACCTTTATTTGGTACAAGGTCTCACTGTGCAACTCAAACTCATAATGATCCTCCTGTCTCAGCCTCCCCAGCTCTGGGATTACAGGCATGCATCAACCATACCCAACTTGGGGGTCTACCGTGCATCCAGGGATCCAGGACCAACGTGGCATGCAATGCCAGGGATTGCACTTGAGTCCCAGGGCTTGCCAGGCAGGCACTTAGACCACTGAGGTATCTCCCCAGCACCCTCCCCCAGGAGCCTGAGATTGCTACAGGGGCTGCTTCCATGAAAGGCACAGGCTCATGGCTACAGGGGCGGGGTTTTCTTGTTAAAATCCTGACTTTATGGGGCTGGCAGGATGGCTCAGTGGTCTAAAGAGCCTGATTAGGAAAGCTTAGGTGGCCATGGGGACCGTGGTTCAATCCCTGGCACCACAGGCTGTGCCAGCCCCACCCTCAGGGCAGGCTGAGCCAGCCATTAAAAAAAAAATCGTGACCTTGTAGCCAAGTCCAATGGCGCAGGTCTGTGATCCCAGCACCCTGGGAGGTTGAGGCAGGAGAATCATAAGTTTCCAGGCAATCTGGGAAGCTCAGTGACTTAGGAACACTCTGTCCTAAAATAAAAAAGATGCAGATGTAACTCAGTGCCAAGGCCCTGGGTTCAATCCCTAGTACCATCATCACCACCAACACTCCTCAAAAAACCCTGCTGAGTGGTTGCATTTGTTCCCTCAAAATTCGTGTGTGGGACCTTGGATTCCCAAAATCATGTATTGGCAGTGTCTGGTCTCTGGGGAGGTTATTAAGAATAATGGAATCAGGAAAGCGGAGCACCCACAATGGTACAGTGGCTTTATGAGAAAAGGAGGGAGACCCAAGCTGACGTGCTTGCTCTGTCTCGCCACGTGATGCCCTCTGCCCTGTGATGATGCCATATAAAGAGTCCAGCAGGGTGCTGGCACAATGATACGCGGCCACCAGAACCAGGGGCGAGCAGGCCTCTATTGCATGAACCAGACTGCATTCAGTTGTAGCCACAGAACACGGAAACCTTAGAAAAAACGTCAGACAGAAACGAGCTCTAGCTCAGCCGTAGCAACCACTTCCCAGCTGCTCACGCGCAGGTGGGCTGGGTAACCTCTCGGAACCTGCGTTTCCCCTCTGTACAACAGAGCTACACGTAGCGGGGAGGTCAGGATGAGAACAGATAATGCTGTACAGTGTTTAGACGCAGGCCTGACTTGCGGCAGGCATTCACAGAGTAGGAATTCACTTCCTCTCAGACTCTGTGTTCTCACTGCTGATGGACTCAGGGCTGCTGAGCAAAGTGTTAAGAAACAAGCCCAGATCCTCAAGCTGTGTTTGCCTGCGTTCAGCTCCAGCCCTACCATCTGTAAGGCAGCCTTGTTTCTGAAGCCTCCACTTTAGCATAACTATCACAAGGGCGATAATACAGAAATCTCAGGGCCAACAAATCACTGGATTCTAGGACGTCCAGCAGCTGCTTCTGCTCAAACCAGGAGCCCCTCAGTTCTTCCACAGGATGACCCAGAAACTTCCCCAGCTTTTGCCATTAACAGCTGGCTCCAGTTCCCTTTCCACAGATTCTAGAAAGGATATAGCTAGGAAATACTGCTAAAGTTAACAATAAAATGATTATTGTATGGGATTCCTGCCGGACAACCTCTAAGTGCTTCCACGAAGAGGCTATAGACAAGATCAGTCCTTGCGCTGTGAAGTCTGCCAGATTTTCTTTAACAGCTGCCATTCCTGGAGCCCTTGAGCCACATACTTAATCGATTCCTCTATCCCTTGGATAACTTGCTTTGGCCAATAAAATGCAGCAGCAGTGACAGGACGACAGCCCCCAAAGCCATCCATGTTTGTTTTGTCCTTTTGGAGATCTCCTCTGTGAATCAGCCCACGCTAGCCTGCTGGCAGCTGAGAGGCAAGTGGTCTGACTGCCAGACGCGCAAATGAAGCTACCCCAGCAGCCAGTCCCCAGCCCTGCCAACAGCTGAACACAAGCACGGTGAGCAGGACCCCAGCCAAGATCAGCCGAGTCCAGCCCAAGATAGAATCCTCAGCGGACACATTCACTACAGACACCTCACTCTTTCTCCCAGGTAAAAGCAATAGAGCATTACTCAAAAGGGAAGTTGGAGAAGCCCAGACCAAGGTAAGTGTCCCCGGGAGAGCACAAATCAGACGAGGTAGCAAATATTTTTGAACATAATAAAAAGTCCTTTTGGAATTATAGGGAACAGATTTTAATCTCCAAACTGTGGCCCCCTTTTAAGTTCAGCCTTTCCAGCAAGTCTAACAGCTGTGGCCTTGACCTTGCCTGGCTTGTTAATTAGGAAACTAAAAAGGAAACACAGACACATGGACATGGGCGGAGAGAGTCTGGAACAAACAAATGCTCCTTAGGACCACGGGACTGCAAATTTTCACTTAATGCATTAAGATGTATAGCAAGAGAATTTCAGAAAAAAAGAACAAATACTGTCTGTACTACTCAGTGGCCAAATTTTCTTTTAGTCACTAAGACCTAGTCATAAGCACATGCTCTGAATTATTCTCCAAATGAACTACTCACCTCATGGAAGAAGAGCAGAATTAGCAATCCCGTGAGGGCCCTGACAATTCTCAGAAAACTGCATCTGTAGACTTAGCATTGGTCTTCTGGGGCCTTAGACAAAGAAAGGCAGGTGATAGATCAAGATAAGGATCCTCCTTCCAAGAGTCAGAGCTATCTTACCAACAGGCTGCATTCACAGGGTAGTGAGCCCACCAGCACCCAGGGTCAGCAGGCACAGCCTGAGTCTGAATGGAATAATTGCTATTCTATGTAGGCTACTGGGAAACCACCACTCAAGTCCCTTCCAACCATGAAATCCCATTTAATGTCTTCAAAAAGGTGAGTCCAGGCCAGCCAGATGGCTCAGCCAACTAAAGCAGGCTAAAGCGCTTAGGCCGAGTGCAGAGGCTGGGGTTTGATCCCCAGTGTGCTGTGCCAGACCCACCCCCAGTGCATGCGGAGATGCAATTATAGGGTATGTGGCATGCACCTAAAGTCCCAGTACTTGGGAGGCTAAAAACAGGAGAGAGAAAGAAAGAAAGAAAGAAAGAAAGAAAGAAAGAAAGAAAGAAAGAAAGAAAGAAAGAAAGAAAGAAAGAAAGAAAGAAAGAACGGTTTAAAAAAGCCGGGCGTGGTGGCGCACGCCTGTAATCCCAGCACTCGGGAGGCTGACGCAGGAGGACTGGTGCGAGTTTGAGACCATCCTGGGCTACAAAAGTGAGCTCAAAGCCAGCCTGAACTGCATAGCGAGACCCTGTCTCAAAAAGACAAAAAAAAAAAAAAAAATGTATATAGGCACAATGTATATAGTGAGACCCTATAGACCCTATACTAAAATACATTTAAAAGCTAAACAAATAAAATAAAAGGTGAGCTCTTTACCCACTGAGAACTGTCCTTGCACCTAAGTGATTAGGAGGACAGTGTACACATGGTCTCTGGGATTGAGGTCCTCAATGGCCGATGCAGTGACCATCTGGCACTGCATATCTTCAACGGCCAAAGCAGCCTGCTGGTATCGGATGCGAGGGATGACTTTCCAACTGAGAACCCCGGGTTCAATGAATGAGTAAAATTGCAAACATTCTCCCACTTGGTTTAAAATTTCCAGCTTTGATATCTCCAATTGGGGGCCTGGCAGTGGACGGTTCACAAGCAAATTGTGAATGATGATGTTACTTCAGCCTCGGCCAGGCTGGCAGGTTGGGTATCCATGAAGCATCAGGTAAGAAACTTCTTTTGACACCTTACAAAAGGTTTAGATTAATTGAATTTTAAAGCCTACTCCTGCGTGGGGAGGCTGGAACCAGGAGACATAGCTGGAACATTCTCTCATATCTGGGTCGATCACAAAGGGCCACCCATTTGCGTTCCCTGCAACGATACACACTGAGCCAGAGAACTGTTGCATCGGAATGTTTAATTGGTCTAAAAGCACTCTAATGAGATTTTTAATAGATAGCTTCTGACAGCAGAAACAACAGAGATGATTGATTTTTCTCATGAAGTCTTCGGAGGGGAAATTCTCTTGCTTTCAAATTTGTTTAGAAGCCATTTCTCTGAAGCCCCTTCAGTTAACATTTGGGCTATGGCGAGCCTCTTGTGTGCAGAGCCTGCTTCAAATATTAATGGGGGTCTAAATCTGTGTGCTTTCTTGGCTCAACCTTTTGCACTCAAAATTCATGAGTGTATATTGATTTAGGCAGCCTTCCCAGGGCCCTTGGACCACTGGGCTCTTTTGTTCAATGTTAATATGCCCCAACTTATCAATTATTCACTTGCTAAGTGAAAGCAATATAAATCTAGCATTCTGAGCAAACGGAACTGTTCTTTTCATTCCCTAAAAAAAAATACAGCGGCAGCAGAGGTTGGTGACTTCAACAAATGAAGGCTTGATTGAGTAGATAGCGGTGCTGGCGGCTCTTACTGTATTCTCTTCTGCTGGAGGTGCAAGTGGAAGAAAACCAGAATGAACCACAATTAGCAACACATAGACCGGCTAGAGCAGGATTTGCACAGCAGAGACCAAGGAGA
The DNA here is from genome assembly GCA_004027025.1 of Myocastor coypus. Classification (NCBI taxonomy): domain Eukaryota; kingdom Metazoa; phylum Chordata; class Mammalia; order Rodentia; family Myocastoridae; genus Myocastor; species Myocastor coypus. The sequence continues at coordinate 12,201 of PVJA010005136.1, read as the reverse complement.
AAGAAAGAACATGAAAATAAGGCAGGATTTAACATTCAGGGAAACAGCAGAGAGTGTTTTATCACACGGTCTTTTGGTCACATCTTTAAAATGGTGCATCCCTGATGCCCTAAAGTGACTTTGAGCCTTACTGATGGCAGTTTTCAAGCTCCAAATTATACAGGGACCAGCAATTCTGCAAAATAGGTGGTGGTAGATTGTGAAGATGAAGAAGCCAGCGGAGACAGGAAGAGTAACAGGAAGCTGTTGGCTGAAAATCCCCCAACTCTGAACAAAGCGAACAAGAACTTGAGTCCAGCCTGATTTTGAAAGTTTGTGCTTTCACTGCAGCGGTTTGCTGACCCTTAGCTGAGGCTAGGGCACACAGCTAATGGGGGTCACTGCCTGGGTTTATGTTGACGCCACCATAGTTCAAACTGTCCCCCAACCTCTTCTAGCATCAGTAACTCAGAGGTGACTGTACGACTTTCATTGTGTCAACCATCACAGCAAGATTCAGTAATGGCTAAATCACTCCCAACTTCCTTATCTATAACATGAGAGAGTAAAGCCGGCTTTACATAAGAGTTACAAGGGGTGAGTCAAGGAACAGATTTATGTAAGGCACCACCCACACATTTAGGCCCTCCATTAAAGCTGGCATCATTTCTTTTCCATCTTGACTCCCGACCTTCCTAACCTTGGTAAGAAAAGGAACTTAGACATGCTGGACTATTTACAGCACATTTCGCAATTACAAAGGGTTTCTGGCTAATTAACTTTCAGTTAATCAGATAATTCAATTCACCATAACACCCCATCCCCCTGAGCAATTGGTTAATTGAAGTTTTATTGTATATAAAGCACTGTGGAGTGTCAGCCAGTGATACAACTCATACGAGGAATGAGAGTGAGGAAAAAGGTCTCACCTAAGAACTGGCAGAATGGATCATTTTGGGCGAGCCGCCATGCTTGCCCTGCCCTGCGTGTGGCCGCATCCTAGGGCTTTTGTCTCAGGTGGACATGGGAATGCTGTTGCCAACAGGTGGCTTATTTGGACCTGCACCCACTCTCGACTCCTGGAGCCCCACCCACCCTCACTTCCTCTTTATGTGCATTGTGCAGTGCTATTAATAACCCACCCTCTTCATCTTCCCTTGCCATCCCATCATATAAAATTCCATGTTTATTTCCTCCTAAAAAATCCTCTCAAGAAGTACCTTCGAAAAGACAGGATGATTCCAACATAGAGCTCTCTGTGATACTCAAGTTGACTGGCTTGAGAGAGGCCTAGGATATTAAGAGAGCACACTTGTGGGTGTGTCTGGTGGGTCACCGAGGCAGGGCCTTGGGTGTCTCTGTCTGGATTCTGGGTCCCTTCTTTGGCGCTGTTCCCTTTCCCTGCTTTCTTGTTCCCTTGAGATGAACAGCTTTGCTCCATGCCTCGTCAGCCATCATACTTCCACCTTGGAACCAACCAACTGTACACTGAATACTCTGTAATCCTGATCCAAAATAAAACTTTTTACTTACAAGTTGTAGGAATCAGGTATTTTGTCCCAGCAACCAAAAAGCCACGGAGATGGAGCTCTCATGATAGGTCGCCTCTTCAATGTCCCACCTCCTATATTGTTGCAACGACAACTCAGTGTCATGCGGCATTGGGGGTGGCATGCAGAAACCACAACGCTGACGGAAGCAAGAGCGAACTTGTGTCAGCCACTATGCTAAAGCTCCCTGTGAAGCTACCTTGTCCGATCCACGCAACCACACTGCGTTGCGGGTGCTGCGACAACACTCACTCAGCCCAAGGAGAAGCTGAAACACATGACGTTAGGGACTTGTCCAGGATCTTGCGCTAGGCAGCTCCTTGGCTGGTTTCAAACTCATTAAAGCAGCATTACTGGGATCTTCTTAAACAAGCAAGCACAGGGGAACCATTCACACTTGACGCTCACACTACAGGGGTGGTGTCACAGGTCTATAGTAGGTTGGTTTTTTTTTTTTTTTCCATTTTCTGTTTTCCACTGATACATCATGTGCATACTTATAAAAACACTCCATGACTAGATTAGTATTATAGACCAATGAATTACTTCAAACTTTTATTATTTCTTTGGGTTTGGAGCATTCAGTCCCCTCTACTAGCATATTGAAATCTACAAGTGATTGTGGCCACCCCCAGAACATTAGGAGATGCTCGCCTGTTCTAAATCCTTTCTCCATCCCCACCCCCGACACTCTTCCCACCACTATTCTATTCTCTGCTCCTATGAGGCCAAAGTTTTTAAGCATCCACTTGTAAGTGAAAACATATGGTGTATGTCTCTCTGTGCCTGGCTTCTTCACCTGACCCACTGTCCCCAAGTTCTCTCCATTCTGCGCAGATGGCAGGGTTGCGTGCTTCTTTCTGGCTGCCTATCCCATGGTGCACATACGCCTTTATCCTTTCCTCCATCGGTAGACATGGGGATTCCATTTTGCCCAGATCTCGAGTAGCACTACAGTACTCTTTCTCAATTCAGGGGATGCAGAAGTCCCACCCCCCAGGTAGGAATCCAGGGAAAATGATCTCAGTAAGTCAGAGCCTGTGTCTGGGGGCTGTGATGAGTTAGGTGTGAAAGCTGTGACTCTCCAAGTCCCTGCACCGCTCTACCCTGAAGAATGAGGGCCTGGCAATCCCAGACTGGGAGCACCCCAGACCTTAGGGGTCAGTGCTCTGATCATGCTCAGAATTTTAAGCACAATTCCCCAGAAGCAAAACCTGAGCACAATGATTACAATTTGGGGGCAACATCACACCATCAGACCACTGAGGAGTGACAAGACTCCTCAAGAATGCCTCGTTCCTCAGCTGCTTGGAGATCCTGACACACCTGGTGACTTCCTGATCTCCCTTCCCCAAAGCTGATCTTCTGCCCTAGTCATGCGTCCTCAGAGCTCCCAACCTGTGGAATCATCGCAGAACTTTTAAAGACAAATCCCTTAGCACAGCTGTCAGACAGGTGGGGCGCCTGATCTTGGGTGGCCAGGATTTTCCTTAAAGCCCTCTGGGTCATTCTTTGTTGTCTTTTCCCTCTTTTTTTCCCCCAGCACTGGGGATTGAACCCATGGCCTTCACCCCCAGCTACATCACCAGATCTCTCTCACTGTTTTATTTTGAGAAAGGGTCTTGCTATGGTTCCCTGGCTGGGCTCAAACTTGCAATCCTCCTGCCTCGGCCTCCCATTGTGCAGGGATTATAGGTCTGTACCACCACGCCCAACTTGAGTCACTCTAATGCATTCTTTTCAGATGTGTTTAAGCCAAAGAACTGCTGGCTGAGGGGTTCCCAGGCTTCTCAACACAGCTGTCTGTGCCAACTCTATCGGCCTGGCCACTTCACGGTGGCTTCACATAGACTTGTCTTCATACAGCCTCTTCCCCAGAGCCCAGTCTCTGGCAGCCCTGCCTTTCCTTTGAGACCCTGGACTGCATGGAAAAGGGAGTGGCCTCACCCCTATGCATCCAGGAGCTCTCAAAGACTGCTCAGAGCCCAAGAGAAGGGAGCTCTGCCCTGCACCCACTCATCTGAACATCTCTTCTTTCCTGTGTTGAATGGACGTTGTTGTGGAACACTGACTTAGAAGTCATAGGTTTGAATTCCAGCCTTCCAAGCTTCAGCAACTGAATCTCTCCAAGCCTCAGCTTTTGGTTTATAAAAATAGGTACCCAGCACTGGGGGCACAGTTGAGCGGCAGAGTGGCTGCTTAGCACGCACAAGGTCATAGGTTGAAACCCTGCACTGCAAAGAAAATAGAGGAGGGAAGAATATGTTGCTTTTCTATTGCTGAAAAACACATGGTCCCACACTTAGGCCTTAAGACAGCACCTATTTATTGGCTCCCAGGCCTCTAGGTCCAAAATCCAGACAGCATGGCTGGCCTGCTGGCCTGGGATCTCACAAGGCCAGAATCAAAGAGGCAGCAGCTGCTGGGGGTCCTCCCACAAGGTTATTCAGGCTGTTGGAGACTCAGTCCCTCACCTGCTTCCTCCAGTTTTCTGCCAAGGGCAACTCTGTCATTAGAGGATGCGCTCAGATCCTACCCATGACGCCCCTGCCACCTCTAAGACCAGAGGAGATTGGTTCTCCCTCTGGCCCCTCTCGTGCTTGGAATCTATGGATCCTCTGTCTCTGCCATCTAGACCCAGATTTCCATTGTGTTCCCTTTGATCTCAGCCATGTGATTAGCTCAGACCCACTTCAGTTACTTCCCTGTGTTAAAGCCTCCTGTTCCATAAAACGCGTGTGATCCAAGAAGTAAAAGCCAGTGTTTTCACTGGTTCTGGATGATGCAGGGCATATGTACAAGACAGCAGGGACTTGGGCGTCATCTTAAAATTCTGCCGCACCAAAGAATAAAAACACTTGGCCTTCCAGATCCCTGCATGGAATTAGGCAGCGCACACCAAGCTTCTGTCCCACAGCAAGCAGCCAGTGCTTTCCAGCGGGCTTTTCTTGGCCTGCTGGCCCTGAGCCCAGGATTCTCTGATGCCCGGATCTCCTTTCCAGATCCGGGATTCTCGAGTCTCAGTCTGGCTGAAATCCACTTCTGTATTATAGCACTTCCCGGTGCTCCACCATCATTCCAGATCCTGGGTGGCTGGCAAAGCCAGCAGTATGTCTGGTTCAGTATGCTGGTGGCTGGCAAGTGCAAACCGCAGGAGGCCAGCATTCCACCAGGGGCCCTCCGCCTGCATCCCATGTGGCAGAAAGGCAGCAAGGGAAGGACCAGAGTGGGAGAAGGAACAAAGAACGTGGGTGGCTGCAGTCCTAACCGCTTGCCCTTCAGGGAATCCATCCAGTCCTGCAAGACCCTGCCCGCCCTGCGAGGTAAACGTTTATCCATTCAAGATGGGATTCCTAGGAACCAATCCCGCGGCAAGTCCGCCTCTTCAAGGCTCTGCCATCTCAGCGCCATCACTGGGACCTCGCTTCCTGCACATGCACTTTTGGGGCTAACAGCACACACACACACACACACACACACACACACACACACACACAGAAACCTACTGGCCACACTAGACTTCAGCGCTTTGCTGCCCACCCTCTGCCATGATGGACGTGGTGGGGATGCCCAGGAGACAGCGATGAGTGGGTGTCTCCCCTAGCTCCGAAGCACAGACGAGCCTTTCCGCCCATGTGCGGGGAAAGCTGTTCCCACTGGCCTCCTCAGAAATGAGCACACGCTCCCCGCTCCCCGCACGGATGATGTTGATACAGCAGGATCCCCGCCCCCATTCCTTTAGCAGCACAGAGCGAACACAGGAGCTGTCAGTGTTAATAACACACTACAATCCTGTCCTTTTTAAAAAACCGACTTCTAAAGGCACATAAAGAGAATCTAATTGAAACCATCACATGCAATCTTCTCTAAGTAGCAGCTACCGCATCAATATTTAGCAGAGAAATTCTGTTTCGTTTCCTTCCCCTCCCCCTAAATTATTTATAGGAAAACATCAAAATGCCTGTTCATTCCAGCTTGGTGGGATTTTTGTCTTTAAAAACCTGTGACTGGAAATAAGGCAACCTATGTGATCTGACCTCTGAGCTCTGCAGGAAATCCTCAGAGTGACCTGAAGCAAATCTCTTGCTTTGAATCTCAGGTGCTTCTGTGGATGAGACAGCAGAGCTGAGCGTTCCTTGAGCTCTAGAATGCACAGGAAGTGGCCCCCAGCGCTGCTGTGCACGCACCCCCTCTGAGCAACTTTAGTGCGCGTGGCTCACGGCATCCTTTGCAGTCCTCCTGTGCAATTGCTCTGTAGGTAAGTGATGGATCCCAGTGGAAAGGGCTGGCTGGATGGCTAGAAGCACAGCCTGCTCTCCTAGCTCTGCAGACGCTGTGAGGGCCATGGACCCCCGGAAGTCTTTGTACGAGAAGCCAAGGGCCTCCTGCTGAGTCCTTCCACACTGGGGAGTCCTTGTGAAGGACCTCCCACGCATGGCCGGAAGGGCCCATGGAGCCCGCAGCCTTGAGCACCCAAGTGCACAGCGGGCCTCCCTCATGGCTGAGCATCTTCTTCTCACACGGAGCTGGCAGCTACGAGAACCAGAAGTCAGGAAGCTGGAAGAGAGGAGCGGACGCTAAGGCACTCACTGCCCAAGCACCTCTCCTGCCAGCCTCTGCACTCAACAGCTCCTCCACACTGCTGCCCTTGGCTTTGGGTGGAGCAAGAGCCAATGCCACGAGCCTAAACTGAACCATAAAGAAGCAACAGGCATCCTTGGAAGCTCACTTGGCCTCGAGAGACACTGCAGGAGTCCTGCAGGATGAAGCAACAACGTGATCCAAGATAACCAGGAAACCAGCCAAGACCACCTCCTCTTTAAAGATGTGTCAAGTGAATGGCATCATGCCCACTTCCCATTATGATCCAGCTCTGCGTGGTAACCGAAAGGATGCCTGCGAAGCATATCACCATAAAGCAAGAACCTCTCTCTCCCAGCGATTACGCAATGAAATTATGAAGGTCTTTGGCCCAACTCACTTCTGATTTTACAATGCATTGGGAGACCTTTGATACCACTGGAGAGAAAAAGAAGAGGACCCCAGAGAAAGGATCTGCGGCCCCCTCTTCTCCCTGTTCCACATTCCCTTTGGACTGCCAGGGCCAAGCAATTCTCTTTGACATCTACTAGATGTACACTGTTGTTTGATGTGCATTGCTCTGGACCTACGCAAATGAAACTTTAGGAAGAAGGTGCCTGTTGTGGTTTATGGCTAGTTGCCCCCCCCAAAGCTTCATGCAATCACTTACTTCTAGAGTTTCAGACTTGATTCATGATCCCTGGGATTATGTGTTTTAATACTGATGGGATAATGAGTCTAAGTACTTTTGGGATTATGGGTGTAGCCTAAGGCAGATAGGCTGAGGTGGAGAGCCTGAATGTAATATAAGGAGAGACAGAGAGACAGAGGGGAGACAGAGAGACAGACTCACACTATTGCTCTGCTGCCCTGATTGGTTGGCTGCCTCTGTCACCATTTTGTTGCTGTTCTGCCACCACGAACTGGATGCTCTCTGCTCTGTTCCACTCAGCCTTAGGCCAGCCAAATATGGACTCAAACCTCCAGTAACTGTGAGCTAAATAAACCTTTCCTTCCTTCATTTTGAGTGTCGGGTATGTCTCCCAGCAACAAGTAAAAGTAACTAAGACAGGGCCTTAACTATCAGTTAAGCTTCTAAGTTCATGCAATCAACATTTGTTATACAGAATATCTGTCTTATCCTGAGACCATTTTGTCCGTGTTCATGGATGTGTTTAGACACCACCCCCAATCTGTGACTGGACATGAAGCTTGTATTTCTAATAGCACCTGAATACTGACGTCATGGAGCTGGACCTTCACAGGAGGACATTTGGTGAGCATCATGGTGGTTTGGGGAACCAAGGATGCCTGGAGGGCTGCTAGCATCACTGTCATCACTGCCTGCCTTGGTCCTCCAACCTGCTGCCCCACTGAGCCCCTCCTCCTTAAGGGAGTCCCACAGTGCCTGCTCTCATTTTCCCAAAGCCTGGAATCCCGGAAGAACTAGGGCTCCAGTGTCTGTGAACATCACTTTGTCTTCTGGAGCTTGACACAGCACAGCTAGTGCAGTCTCCCAAGCCCCTCAGAAAGCTCCTCACCCTCTGGCCAGAGCCCCAAACGTGCTTGGACAGCCATGCACCAGGCATCTCCCTTCCCTCTCCACCCCATACTCAAATAGAAAACTCCACTTTTCCCATGAGTGTGCAAGATGATCTGAGCATAAATAGAGTCCAGCTTCTACTAAAAATGCAGTGGTTCTCTAAAGAACAAAATCTCAAGGAGCGTCCCCCTCCATCTGTGGCATAAACAAACATTTCCAGACCAGCAGCCCCAGAAAGCCACACTGCCTCCAGCAACCTCAATTCCTAAAATCAATGATGCCATATCTGCTTCAAACCAAAAGCCATCCACTAATAGATTTCTTGAGCAAAAGATCATCTCACCCCAAAAGAGCCTTTGGAATAACCCTAAAAAGTAAAGTATTAGGTCAGTGCTCTTCATATCTCAATATGAGTCTCTGTAGCTCTCATATGTCCTTGTTTCTACCCAAGCATCACTGGTGTCAAAAAGCCAGCCCACTCCCCAAGGCCGTGTGTTCCTGGGGTCAAGGCCAGTGGGGAGAGGGTGCCTCCAATCAGAGCTTCTCATTGGGTCCCAGGATTGCCCATATTTTAGCCACTATGGGCCAAGACATGCATATTCTGATTGGTCAGAGCTTTGTCCTAGGCAGGTATTAAGAAGAAGGTGGAGTCCACTGCATCAGGTGGGCTAAGCATAGGGTAAAGAATGGTTTGCTGGAAGAAAAACATGATGCTGTTACCTGTGACTGAATCAGTATAGCTGGATAAGTGAAAATATTTATAACGTAGCCCTTCACAGAAAGCATTCTCTTTTGTTCTAAAGGACTATTAGAATTCCTTCCATTGTACAATTTGGGCTATGTCTCTCACATAAAATCAGTGACGTCCTGGAATAAACTCTAAACTCCTCTGGGATCCCAGGATTCCTGTTGCCAAGTAAAATTGTGCTTTGATCTGCACGGCAGTCAGAGGGTGGTAGAGAACCCCAAGGGCTGCCCTCCAGAACGTGCCTGAACCTAGGGAGGACCCAGAACGTCCACACCTGCAGTACCAAGTCTGGCCCCTCGTGGGGTGAAGAGCTGTTGTCCTTAGGAAGGAAGAAGACAGCATTTGGTTTTCAAAAAGTAACAAAAAATCAAGAAGTTGCCTTTTGCGTGTGTCGTTCCTCCAAAGACAGTGGGAGTAAACAGGCCTTTGTGTTTTGAAGGTCAAAGTCAGCCATCAGATTTAATCAAGCTCTTTTGTTTGATTTTTTTTTTGTTTTTTTAAGCCTGAAATGGGCTTCTTCAAGCCCAGGAGACTGATAGGAAGGAAATAGGCAGGCAGAGAGAAGGGATGCTGGCTGCTGCCTAGATCCAGAACTGTGTCATCACCCCAAATGGAAATCTTTTGCCCATCACTGCCCATGTCTGTTCCTCAGTCCCTGCAAATGTTAAACTTCTTGGTGTCTTTACAGGTGAATATTTCATGTAAAGGCAATTACACAGCTTGGAGCCATTTGTGGCTGGCTTCTTTTGGATAGCACAAGGTATTCAAGGTCTACCTGTGGCACAGCTTGTTCATGTTTATGGGTGCATATGGTTCGTTGGGTGTGCAGTGCATTGTGTTTGTCCATTTATTTGTGAGTGGTTATTTGAGTTGTGCCTAGCTTTTGGCTGTTATGAGTAGTGTCACACTGGACATCTGTGTACAAGTTTGTGTTTAAACATCTGTCTTACGGTTTAGACCTAAAATGTCTCCCCCAAATCTCATGCGGTCATAGACAGGGGTCTGAAAGGTGATTGGATCATGGGGGCACTTTACACTTCAGCAGGTTAGTGTACTCCATTAGTGGCTGCATGTGCTGTTGGCAGATCTGACCCAGCTGGAGGGAGCAGATCACTATGGCTGTGTCTCTGGTGTATGTATCTCTGGCTCTGGCTCTGGCTCTGGCTCTGGCTCTGGCTCTGGCTCTGGCTCTTCATCCCTTTTGGCTTCCTGACTGCCATGGCATGAATCTCTTTCCTCCACCATGCCCTTCTGCCCTGCTGTTTCTACCATGGAGCCAGTGACCATGAACTAAAGCTCAGAAACTGTGAGCCAAAATAAACTTATGCCCCCGTACGTTGTGGGTGTCAGGTATTTTGCCCCAGCAATGAAAGAGTGACTAATGCACCATGCTCTGATCTCTTCTGGGCTTATACCCAAGAATGAGCTTACTAGGTGTTAGGACAATTCTAGGCTTAACTTACTGAGGAACTGCTGAGCTGATGTTGTGGATAATTTATAAGTCATTTTTTTCCTGATTAACCTATTCCATAGGATCCCCTCCCACACGGTGGCCCAGGCTAGCTAGCACTTGGAACTCTGAGAGCAACCTAAGACTCGATTTAATTTTTTTGGAAGACCTGTCAAATTTCCCCCAAATCTTTCTGCTTTTGGGTGGGAAAATGTCAGATCACACCCATCAGTTCTGACTCACAGAAGCAAAGCGAGTTGGAGGGTTGCACAGGGTTTAGAAGTCAGCATGACAAAACTCATGCATGCCGTCTTCTCAAATCCATCTCAGAGAGAATTGTTTCACATCATCTCAACCGAACAGCAAGGAGGGAGTCAGAGAAACACCGTCGTCCTGTCGATGGATTCACCTGTATCTCTGCAGAAAGGTCTGAGGCTGTCCATGGAATGAGCTGAGGAACATACGGAAAAGTAGCACCAAGGGCCAGAAAGAAGAGTAGGGAAATGTATTCAAGTGGACAACATGGTAGGAACAGGCATGGTGGTCGCCTCTGCTGATGGAGAGGGAAGAGAAAGCCTCAGCCCATGCACCAGCCTCTGCCTCTGACAGAGTTCACCTTCTAAGACACGGCCAAGCCCAAGGTTATTTCTCAGGGCTTAAGAGCCTGGAAGAACCAAAAACATCATCTACCACAATCCTGCCACTTTACAGAGGAGAACAGTGAGAACCAGGATGAGAAAAGTGACTTTCCCACCAGCAAGCACTGGCTGCCTCCTTTGCTGCACAGGACTGTGTTTCTCCAGGGACAAGCCCTGGTGTCCCTCATGCATGGAGCAGCGGCAGTTCCAGGCCTCTACCACCAACACAGCAACATACTCCTGGGGCCTCAGAGATATGCAGAAAGACTGATGGCTCTCTCACCATGCCAGAAGCCAGGCAACGTGTAACACGCTGACCCAGGAGCCACAGCGCCATGTACACTGCTGTTCCTGCGACTGGGATCCCCACCCCACCCCACTTTAGTCATGCAACCTATTTCCCTGATGGCACCTGAGCTCTTCCACACTGTAAAACGTGTCAAGTTAAATACAAATGGACCTGACGATCAGCAAGAGGAAGGAAACAGATAGAAGAACCGCCAGAGTCTTGTGGAGTTTTTGAAGCAGCTCAACCACACAAAGCATCGCGTTTAATAACAAGAGGCCAAGGCACGTGAAGATCACAAGGATGATAAAAGCAGCTGTCACACTGAGTCACACAAGGGGAGCACCAGGCCCAGCAAGAAGCACTTTGATTCTGGAGTTGGCCTGACGTGCCAAACACCTGCCTTTGGGTCCCTTAAACACCTCAGTAGGTGTGTTTTTTGGTTTATCTATCTTTCATCCCAGATGGTAACCTTTAATGGAGTTAATTAAAGGCGCATCTTTAAATTCCCCCTGTAAATTTTTATTATAGTTATAAAACCTACCATGCTAACCTTTCCTGCTTTTGTAATTACTGGTTTATGAAATCCCAATTATTTACCCCTTAGTGAACAATCACCCTTAAGGAAAGTTTCCCCGGTCATTGTTATGTGGCTTTTGGCTTGATAACAGAAATTACAAACCACTGCAGCCTGCTATTACAAGCCATAAAATCCGTCTCACATAATGTTGCGTATAATTCCACACTGCCTGAAATCGCTTGTGTCTATATTGTCAGCACTGCCTCATAAGCCTGTTTACATTTCTATCACCTCTTTTACACTCCAAAACATCCAAGGGCAGAGACATGTGACATACCCTCCATTTCTGCACACCTAGTGTCAGGCAGAAGTGCTGCCCCACCAGGTCTTATTTCTTGAGCTGACAGGGGTGGGGTAAGAAGCAGAGATCCCACTCGGATTGATTCACTTCTTGATTCTTTTAATCAAAAGCACTTCCTCCTTCAGGATTTTTTCTGTACATAACACTGAGAGTTTGGGTGTCTTCTTCTTTAAATGCTTTCTGAAGGTGAAGATCTTATATCATAAAAACTCCTACAACTAAATTGCAAGATGGTGATTTATACTTTCTTTATGATGCTATTTGTTTTCCAAATTCTCTCCAATTAATATGCAATGCTTGTTAATCAGGTCAATTTTTATAAATAGGGCTTTTAAGTTTTAATGCAAGAAACCAAATCTGAAAGGAAAATATATGTCAGGTATGGTGGCACGCACTTGCTCTCTGAGGGGCTCAGGCAGGAGTACTGTAAGTTCAAAGGCGATTTTGTGACTTGGCAAAATTTGATCTCCAAATAAAAAATAGAAGGGGGCTGGAGATGTAGCTTAATATGTTGGTTCTGAGTTCACTGTCTAGCATCAGGAGAA
>PVJA010005135.1:0-80964 GCA_004027025.1 Myocastor coypus | reverse complement strand
AACCCAATGAAATTTGAAGAGATTCAGAAATTCTTGAACTTCATAACTTTTAAGTTAATTATTTAGTAGCAAGTGACGTGAACCTAAGATGAGAATATGTCAGCTAAGGTGGACATTGAGGTTTTCAGGACTATTCATACACTACCTTTGTTGCAAAACTATAAAATGTTAGAAACTTATTGTAGAATGACTATGATATGTGACTGCTCTCAGAGACAAAATAGAAGAGCGACTAAGCATCTGAAATTTCTAAATTCAAGTCCCGCAGTTAGTCATAGGTATGTGTCCTTGGTCAGGTGACTAGATTATTATTCGATGCCTTTGTATCTTCATGCATTGTATGGAGATAATTCTTGCTTTACAGAGGCATATTTGGGATTAAAATATTTGGCATAGGTCTAGAACATAGTGATACCCCATAAAAGGTATCTATTAGTTAGGTATTGTTATGTAGGAGCCAGAATGGAAGAATTAGGTCAGTTCTACTTTGTAATGGTCAAAGTAGACCAAACAATTGTCTCTGGTCTCAGACACTATACTTTAGAAGATGGATGGACCAAGAAGAGTGTGTTCAAAAGTGGGAGGTGTGTGTGTGTGTGCAAAAATGAAGAGGTGAAAAGTGTAATTACTATAGGAATTACTAGGGGTTAGGAAGAGTGGCAGGAAGGTAAAGGGATATTGGTTAATATGGTAGTATGCTCTGAAGTACACTAAAGTTGGAGGAAACTTTTCCAGTATTCCACAGCAGAGTAAGGTGGAGTTTGTGAGTACAAGAAGAGTAGCACAGTTTGCAACATCCTGCAAAGATAAATGTATGAGATGGAAACGTGAGTGACCTGATTCAACCAAACATATTTCATACATGTATTGTTACATAGTAGGCAGGGTGGAAGACATAGGTCATTTCTACTTTGTAATGATCAAGTGACGCATGCACTCCATAAATGTGTATGATTATCATGCATTAACTAAAAAGAAGATACCTAAATAAGAAAAAATAAAATTTGAAAGAACAGATGGTGATGGCAATAGACCAGAAGTAAGAATAGGTCTGAAGTACATACTATCAAATGCATTTCAAAGAACCAAGTATATTCTTCTGAGATGAAAAGCCAGAAGAGGACATCAAACTAGCTTAAGAGCAAAGATCGCCTAGCCAAGCTTTATTTAGAAATACATGTTAGCAGAGTAGCTTGCAACAGCTATTTTTCATGAGAGTGGCTGGGTTCCTGGAATGAGTGGGAGTCCTTTGCTCTCCCTTTGCTCAAGTCCCATGGCCAAGGCTTTCTTGTTGGGGATTCGTTTGCTTTTTACATATTTGGTACAGGGTTTCACTGTGCAGCACAGACTCGTAGTGATCCTCCCCTGTGCTAGAATTACAGGCATGCACCTCCACACCTGCTTTTACTGGTCTTGGTGGCCAGCTCAGCATGCCCAGGGATGGGCCAGAGTGGTAATAGGTGCAGGGAATTAAACCCCGGTCCCTGCACTTGCCTAAGAAGGTGCTTGGTCCACTAAGCTATCCTGCTGGTCCTGTGTTGGAGACCTTTAAGTTGACCGTTACTTGGGCTAAAGATTTCTAAGGTCTACTTGCACCTAAAGGTTGAATGGTGAGAGGACGATGGCATTGCCTATGCCTTCCTGGAAGCACTCATCCATGCACCTAGCAACTGGCTTCATTACCAATGACTCGCTTTCCAAAGATGAATGTGATTTGTGTTCCCACCTCATTTAATATATCCATCTTCCCTTCGGGCATCCATCAAGTGCCTACATATGGGACTCATCCATCTTTTCTGATCTGCGAAATTGAGGGGAGGGCAGCCTTTACCTAATGAACCTCTTCAGAAAAGCATACTTTCCCAAATTAGGTTCTAATTGGGTTGGCAAACATCAATTGCCTGTGACCTGTTAATATTCAGGAAGTTTCATCTACCTGAGTGATTTTCAAAGCTGGAAGCCTTGAAGAAGAGTAGCTGGCAGATCTACGGGGCAACACCTTTGGACCTCAGTTTCCCTACCTTTCTACCTTCAACTTGCCTTCAAGAAACGTGAGTTTGGACCCCACCAGTGATGAGCTATCAAAACAGAAGTTCAACATCCGAAAGTCTTCTTGTCCAGCGGGGTTAGAGCTACAGAACTTCAGCACTTGGATCCCCAAGGTGTACATAGATCTAGGAAAATTTTGTAGTTATGCCCATGAATTATTCAATTAGCATGTTTTCCAGAATCTGTGGAGTAGACTTAGCCTCAAATTCCCTTGTAAGCATTGCCCAAATTTGGTAGCCCAGCCCCACCTTATAACCCATTGCATCTGTGTGCATCTCTGAGAGCCAGAAAGGTCTTATTGAAGCCAGGTTGCAATGATTTACTTTGTTGCTTTGAGGAATAATACCAAATGGATATTCATAATAGTCTATACTCATGGTGCATGACGAAACCCTACAGTAAGGGAATTTTCTGGTTTGATACTGATTATCATGCTGTAGTTTCCATATCCATTCTGTTTCAGAGATTAAGAAACTGAGGCTCATAAGGTTCCAGCAATTTTGTGTATGTGTGTATGCTACATTGATAATTTTATTTACTTTATATAATATGATGTTTTGATATATATGTATATATGGTGAGATACTTAAGCCTAACTAAATTTCATATGCAAATATATGTATATATAGAGGTATAATTTTTTTGTGCATGAGAACAATTTTGTGTTTTCTGTGAGAACAGTTGCTTCTCCTTTCACCACTTATCAAGAATAGAGTATACCTTATTATAAGTAGCTATAATTACTGTGCTTTACAGTAGAACTCTTAAACATTTTTCTGTTTAAGTATGGTCTTGCATTTTTGATCAGATTCCTCCTTCTAACTTCTCTAGCATCTGTTAGCCACCATTATATTTTCTAAAAGATCTATATTGTAGTGTATTTCACTTTATTTTTGTACTAGGAGTTGAATAATCCAGGGTTATAAAAATGCTGAACACACATCTTCCACCGAGCTAGAGAACCCTAACCCTTCAGAGTCAATGGGTGAGATCATGTAGTGTAGTAGTTGGCTTTCTGTTATAGTAATGGAATATATCTTAAAATTAACCTTAAAAAAGAGGTTAACTTCAGATTGAAGTTTTGAAGGCTCAAACTCATGGTGGGACAGACTCATTCAGAGGCTTTGCTGGTGCTGCTGAACAGCAAAGCTGGAGAGCCTGTGGTGGAGAAAAGTATTCATTTCATGGCTGGGAAGTGAAGAAGCAAAGAAGAAGGGGCGGGGAACCCCTCCCCACAGGGACCTAAGGATTTTCCACAGGGCCCTACCTCTCAGAAGTTCCACCACATCCCAACAGTGCCCCTTGCACACCAGCTCTTTACACAAGTGCTTTGGACAACACTTATCCAAACCAAAACCTGCTGTTTATTTTCTGTGCCTGGTTTGGTTCACGTAACATCATATCATCGAGGTTCATCCATGTTGCCCCAAATGATAACATGTCGATATTTTTGTGGGGTGAATAGTGTTCCATTGAATATAAACCACATTTTCTTTGTTCATTCACTGATACTTATGTTGATTTCCTGCCCTGTCTACTGTGAATTATGCTGCGATAAAGGTAAAAGCATAGAGATTCACTGAGAAGGAGTGGCCAATTTTAAAATAGATTCATAGAATGGAAAAGCACCTTCTGTTCTCCTCCTTGCTCTTCATCTATGCAGATATATGAGTTCTTTTGGGGGTGGGGTTCCTTAGAATGAGCACAGGAAGCCACATTTGCCTCTGCGTGTTGACTTGACCTTGTTCTCAAGCACGCCTCAAACCTGCCCATATGTTTGGCTCCAGTGTGTGAGTTTGTCACTGCGCAGAGCAAAGCTTTCCAGATCACACTTGTGAAAGCTTTGTAGCTTCAGTTTTGGTGCTGGTTGTTGAACCCAGGCTTCCCAAAACCATATTGTGAGGGTTGAGAAGAGCTGGTCCTGAAAATTTCATCTCCGGGCAGAATATTTTTTGCTTGTCATATTCAAGGACTGAATTTCTGCATAATGTCTCCAATGTAGAAAAAGGCCCATAAAAGTTCAAAAACCGTTTCATTAGACTTGAATATAGACATAAAACAAACACATATGCGGTATCTTCGGTCAGTCACACGTGTTGCACGGGTCCCTCTGTAGACCCAGTAATGCTGTTGAATTATACAATTTCATAAGGCAAGGCTTGCAGTCCTACTATGCAGAGGCTTCTGTGCTCATTCTTCCACCAACTGCTCCGCTCCTTGGCCAGCTGCCACCTCTGTATCTCCTTCTTTCTGTCTTTCTTTGATCCACATGAGCTCACGCTCACACACTCACAGAGCTGTTCCCTCTGCTCTGTCCCATATCCCTTTTTACATCTACATCTACCTTTCTCCTCCACTTTTCATCTTATATTGACCCTCTCCCTCAGAAGCCTGAAGTTGGACATAATCAGTAGTCTTCATTTTCTGCATTTTGCATGCCTTGACATCCTGGAGGCCTGAGAACTCCAGAAGGGCTGCCCATTCCAGGGCTCCTCCATTCCCAGCGACAGTCAAAGACTTACCTAAGAGCGAGACATGCATTTGTTTGCCAGCACGTACCAAGCCACTTCCTTTATTGGACTCTTATTCTCTGTGCCACTACAGCGGTCTCCTAATCATGCTGGAACATGTTAGCAGGATGTGAGGTCAGCCTTGTGATCTGGGACCCACTAAGATTACAATCCTCAACCTCCATAGCATGTCTCATTGGGTCCTTTTTACAGAAATTGTGAGGACTGGTGAGATAGCTCAGAGGACTAAAGTGCCTGCTTGGGCAAGCAAGCTTAGGCAAGCACAGGGACTGTGGTTCAATCCCCAGCACCCCAAGCCACCCAGTCCTACAGCAAGGGTGGGCTGGGCTGGCCACAGTGTCCAGGTATAGTGACACACACCTGTAATCCCAGCACTGAGGAAGCTGAAAACAGGAGGATCATTATGAGTCCACACTGTGTAGTGAGACCCTGTAACAGTTAAACATATTAAAAGGAGAAGAGGAAGAGGAAGAAGAAGGAGAAGGAGAAGGAGAAGGAAAAGGAGGAGGAGGAGAAGAAGAAGAAGAAGAAGAAGAAGAAGAAGAAGAAGAAGAACAACAACAACAACAACAACAACAACAACAACACAACAAGAAGTTGCCACAAAGCTTATGTTTCGCTGTCTTTCACATGGTGTCATGCTTGCTCTCAACCTCAAATGTGGGAATGTAATATACTCCCCTTCAACGGCAGTCATCTTTGGATCCAATCCCATCACCTAACCAAGTAATAATAGAACTTTTATTTTTAGAAAATCCCATTCTGCCTTCATCTCTGAGCATTTTTAGCCATCAATACACTTATCAAAAGCAGACTGGCTACTTATAGGACTGTGGTTGTGTATCTTTTAAAGAGTTAATATTTTTGTTTTTCCCAGTGGATGGTGCTCATGCATGAGTGCACACACACACACACACACACACACACACACACACACACACACATTCATGCAGGAGTGCACTCTTTTGCCACAAAACTGTGCCTCTGTTTACCAAAATGCAAATATATATTGAGTGGCCCATAGAAAATATTGATTTTACTCCCAGTACTAAAAAATGAAAAAGAAAATATTGAATTTCCATTGCAGTGATTTTTTTTTAGGCAGTATGCCTTGAAATGACAGACACATTTTTTTTCTTAACACACGAAGATTATCTAAAGATATGGATTCAGGAAAGGAAATAGGATGGTTAAGAAAAGACATGAAGAGAAGAGTTGAGTGACAAATTGCAGGATGGCGGAAATATTGTAAAGAAAGACAAAGGAAAGGAGAAAAAAAAAAATCACTTGACTGCTTTCTCCTGTTAGACAAATTCCTTGTTTGGTTTCTTCTGGGAGAATAACGTTTGGAATCTCATTCTCTCAACCTTCACTCTCTTTCCTAAAAAGCCTTTCTCAGCATGGCAGAGTCATCCTCCGACCTCCATTAGCAACCACATATTAGGTCTTGCTAGTGGACGCCCTCCAAAGCGGGGCAGGTTATCAAGCGGGTGAAGCCCTTCCTGCCGAAGCCACCTGCACAGGACTGTTCTTGGCGTATTTCCTCTCCTCTGTGCCACTCGCAGGTCAAGGACAAGAGAAGGGTCAGGAATTCTCAGTGCCTTCTACTTCTTTCCCCTTGTCAAAAAGAATAAAAGATATATGCAAGCTCTGGATTAAAATAATTAGTATGGCTTATCTACACTGGCAGAAGAAGATGGAATTTAAATAATGGGGAAGCTTTGGGCGTGCCAATTTGGAGCTCTCATTGAGCAGAATCAGAGGCTATTCCACGTCCCTCTCTCCACCTCTCTAGTCCAGGCATCCAGACACTGCTCCACTGGGCCTGCCCCCGGCCTCCTGCTGAGTCGCCAGTAATTGCTATCTCAATAAAGATGTTGCTGGCTCCAGAGAGGAATAAGGACATCTGGGTCTCAGCCTGTCTGCCTTCTTGAACAGAGGCGTCACTCCCTGTCTCTCTCCAACCCTTATTTATCTCTCCCTTCTTCTGGTCCTTGTTCCATTTTGTTGTAATATCAGCCAGCGGGGAGGAAAGCAAGTCAGATGTGGAGATAGCCCTGGGAGCAAATAGCATTTACTGTGAATGTGGCGGCACAGAGCCTCCTCTCTGCCTTGTGATATTTTAACTCTCTTAAAGAAGGAAGTTACACTGCAGATCCCTTTTCAGGGACAAAAGGCCAGAGAAAATTATTCATCTGGATCATTAGCCCTGAGGCACGGTTTTGCCCTCTGTCGCAGTCTGTGGAGGGCATCTGCAGGGAGGAAACTGTGACGTAGCGGGCTTTGTCAGCCAGAACTCAGGCACGGCTGGACGTGGAGCCCAGCTGCTGCTTTCACCCACTGCTCCCAAAGTACATGACTTTCTGGAGCCTTAGATTTCTCATCTGTGAAATGGACACAGAGGTGTGTGCCTGGCCTTCTCTTGATGGTGATGGTATCACAGATGACATCAAAGTGGTCGGTAGCTAATGGACAAGGAGGGGTTCTAATTACTACTGCTGTCTTGTGAGGATGACTGAATGCGCCCTTTCCTGTCCAATACCACACGTTCAGCCCTCTCCCATCTCTGTCTCTGAGTCAAACCATCCTTTCAGAACAGCTTCTCATATCTGCCATGTCCATAAACAGTAACATCCTTCCTTCTCACTGATTTCTCCAGATCCAAGCCACTCTCCACTGTACCAGAAGAATTATCTTTCTGAAACACACTCCTGATGCTGTGCACACCTCCACCCCTTTGTGGTTCCATCCTCCTGTGAGTTTACTTAATACAGGCAGACCAATTTAACCATCCCCTGCTGAGCCTGCCAGACTCATTTCCGGGTGACTGATCTAGACCTGCCTGACCACTGTGGAATGGCGGAAGCAATTGGCACATGACTAAAACGAGGATGGTAGGAGCTGTGCTGCATGAGGAAGGCGGGGCCTAGGTGATGGTAATGAGTCTCAGTGCCACCATACCTGCAAACAGGAACATTGCAGAGAGATAGGTAGGAGGATAACAGTATGCGATTTTATCTTTTAATACAATCCCCCTGGTTACATTATGGAGACTGGACATTTTTTGGAACTAAAATTCCAAATCTGACTCCAGAGCTGTTCCCTAATCAGGTCCAACTTCCATGTCAAGCGACAGCTCCTATCACAGTCACACATACCCTGGATACTTGGCATGCTGGATTATGGCTCTCTATATGCCAGGTTCTTTTATATTTTCAATCCAGCTCTGTCTGACAGGGCCTCTTCTGTTCTCCTAGGTGGCATCCCATGCCTGATCATGAATTCTTCATGTTTTAATGTAGACCAGAACTGGCACCTTCTCAGGGGCTCAAGACAGGCTAAGAGGATAATCAGATAGGAGGGAGTTAGCACAGACCTACTGTGCACCAGGCACTGTGCTGGGGTTCTGAGATACAAATGAAAAGAGATGGATAGAGTCCTTGCCCTGAAAGAACTTGCAATCCAAAGGGAGGAGAGCGTAAAGCGGAAACATGGAACACTCGAGGCAGCCTGTACCGTGTGAAGGACAACCCAGAGCTGAAAGTACTCATTTGGAAGTACAAAATCATGTATTTATAGTTTCGTGGAATCTTAAGTTTGTAGAGTCAAATCATCCCAGGAGGAAAGAAAAATCAGAAATTAGAAACGAATATTTATCAAGTCTCTGGAGGATGGAGTGGCAATAAAAGCTTAAAAGTGGCAGAGAGGACCACAAAGGAAAAGACATAAAGCAAACTAGAGAAAATACAGCAAATGTGACAAAGGATCACTATCTTCAGCATGAACAGAGCACAATAAAATCAGTTAAATTCACTAAGAGCCCAGCAGATAGATGAGCAAGGGGCACAGGCAATTCTCTAAAGAGGAAATACACACAACTAGCTAACAAACACACATAAAAAATATTCACCCTCTCTAATAATCAAAGAAAACCTTATGAAAGCCACGAGATTCCATTTTTCTTTTCTTCCCCTCTTCTGCCCTATTGAACTAGCCAACTTTAAACGCAGACAAGAAAGCGAAAGCTGGCCAACGTGTATGAGAATGCAAGCGGGGAGAGGCTCCCGCGTGTGCCTGGTCGGCACACAACCCAGAGCAACCATTCTGGAAAAACAATTTAGCTCTGTGCATAAGAGTCTTGAAATAGCATTCAATTTTGGTAATTTAATTTTAGAGGCTCTTTTTAAAGAAAAAAAAAAATCCCAAAATAGAGCAAAGATATGGGCATGAGACTTTTTTTTTTTTTTTCCTGGAATTTTATTTATGGTAGAAGGAGGGGTGAAGAAACTAAACGGCAAACTCGAGGGGGTATGGATACCCCCGAAGGAAACTTGGCAAGGCCACTGAGAAACATGTTCATGAAATTCTCATGCTCTGGCTAAAATGAAGTGAAAAAGAACTAGAAAAAAGGAGTGACGTATTGAGAACAGCTGCTCTCATCAGAAGGAAACTACAGGCAATGAAGTGAAGAGACGCAGGTCACGTAGGTAAGGACCCCCCTAGTGCTGCTGCACGGAGCACTCGGGGCACAGAGGGATGGACTGTATCGCTCGGCTGGAACCTTCTGGAAGGCTGGAGATGTGAGGAGGAAACAGGGAGGCGGGGCTAGGCTGCGTCCTCGGGTTGATTCAGAACGGGGGTTTGGTAACTTGATCAAGGTGGCAAAGATGAGTAGTAGGTCTGGAACCGAACTAAAGGCGTTCCCAGTTCAAATCAGAACAGGTTCTACCTCGGTGTAGCTATGCATTGGTAGGGCTAAGTATTGCTTGAGAGTGGTGTGCGCATGCGTATGAGCCACAACCGTAGGGTTGGGCCGGCGTTCGCGCACTCCTAGTAGACTGAGTGGACAAGTAACCAATGATCCTGAATGTGTCAGGTTGTCGGTATTTTATCACTAGAAGTCAGGTTGAGACACACAGTCAACCCAAATGCTCCTGATTGACCCTATTTGGGGCGCAAAGGCTGCGTGGGAGTGCTGCTCATCCGCTAGGATGTCTGGGCCGGTTTTTCTGCTTCAGATAAACTGTCTTCTTGGCTCCAGCCACGCTGTCGGCGCTGTAGCATCTTTATCCCTGGGCGAGATTCTGCTGGGGTAGGAGGGGCTCTGCAGGAGCCCGCGGTCTGTTCCCAGGGCCGGTGGTCTTTCACAGGCAGCCACCACGGCACCATCCAGCCGGCTTCTGGGAAGCTGATAGGCGTGCTTCCCTGCGGATCCCCGTCTCCTCAGCCCAGGAGTAATTCTGTTTGCTTTCATCGTGCAGAAATGCACTTGCCTCGTCTCTCACGCGGCTTAATTAGCTCTAATGGGGCTGGAGGTTGTCCTTGGACGACTTCCCGCAGCTGCCCTCTGCTGGCCGGTAGCCGCATCGTCGGCTGGAGCCCGGGAGCCACAGAGCGTACTCACCTGCCCCAAAACCCTAAGGCCTGTGTTTGTCAGAGCCACAGAGCCTGTGCCGCTCAGACAGTTGGGACAAAAGTGTGTATTACCAGCTCTGACACCCCAAGCACCCACACATATTCCTTCTTTTAGTAAATATATTCAAAAACGTTTTCCTCTACCTGATATTATTAAAAGTAAGCTACGCTTTGTTAGAAGCATATTTCTATTATGCTTTGAGCAGGCAACTTCGTTTTTTTTTTTTTTTTTTTTAAGCCCTCAACTTTCTTATCTGTGAAACGGGCTCCACAGTGATGTTTACCAGATATTGGCGAGGCAATGTGCAGAATGTCTTCCAGAAGCCTTGCCTAGCTAGTGTCTGGCATCCAAGGACTATTGGATAAATGGTGACTGTTCTTATTAGTGACACTGATTTTATTGCAAAGGGATGCATGAGTCTTCATTGTCTTTAAAAAAAGAAAGGAAGTGTGTGTGTGTGTGTGTGTGTGTGTGTGTGTGTGTGTGTGTGCGTGTGTGTTGGGGTAACGTTTTCCTAGTTGCCCCTTGGTGAGTTGCTAGGATTTGAAAAATATTTCTATTTTTACAACCTGACAAGTACTTTCCAAGAGATAAGAAGGGTATGTTGAATGAATTATTCACTGGTCCCAAGTCCGAGTAACCACAATAAATTTGAAATAAGGTAAAGAAGTGTAAACATTCAAATGAAGATTATTTCTAAAATAATAATGATAGAAGAATTTCACAATTGTCTAACATGTTTCAGGCTCTAGTCCTTTTCCGGGCTCCTCAGAGAGATAATGGATGGGAACACTTTTGGAAATAGGCAGCTTTCTGCCAAATTAAAGTGATTTGTATCGAGAAGTGTAGTTTGTCTATATTCTTATTGACCAAACAAATCATTTGCCCCCCTGAGTGATAAAGACAATCACAAAGCCATAGGATCATGGACCCTCAGAGATAGGAAAGACTTTATTGGCTCTTATGTCCATTCATCGATGTCTACAGAGTGCCTGTCAGGTAGGGATCTATATTTTGTTTGCATGCATCTGGGGATGAGACACTCACTTCTACCCTGAGAGGTCAATCTGTCATTGGATAAGTAGGCACACTGAATATTCTGCCTCTCTTTCCTTCTTACTACCTCCATCTAGACAACTAGTTATGTTAATTTTGCTCTTAAAGATCTTTCAGATCTTTATCAGTACTGACCCTGTAGAAATACCACATCCATTGCAACGAGAATAATTTTCTGACTGAACTGTCGGTATACACTTCATCCTTTCTCTTCATCTTCTTCTGTTTTCATGTCAATCAGTCACATGATAATCTGACCTTGAAGTTTTGTGTAAACACTTTGTTGTTTCTTTATCTAAGAAACTGAGCCTATTTGGTAAGAGATGTGACATCCTTTATAGCTCAGTCCCTAGGTTTCTCCTATCACAGAGGTTTTTGCAAACTGTGGCCCAGAGGAAGCCTGTGGGTACGACAAAAAATAGGCGGTGATATATTTTTAAATATAAAATGCAAAGCACAGCATTAGCTGTCATGGTTTGGAAGTGCCTTCCAAGGGTTATGTCTTAAAGGATTCCCTGAGTTTAGACATCAGAGTACTCAGAAGCTGCTGTAACTATGCTTTACGTGGACAGAGCCTGTGGTGCTATCGGGAAATGGTGGAACCTTTAAGAAGCGGAACCCAATAGAAGGGAGCTAGATCATTGTGAGTGTATCCCGGAAGAGACATTTTGACCCCAGAATGCCTTGCTAATATCTGTGCTTTCACCTTGCCCTGAGTTACCTAGGCCTCCTCTCCTGCCTACTGCTCCCATGGTGCACTGTGCTGCCACAGCCCAGAGCACCAGAGTCAAGTGACTATGGGTGAAATCCCCTGAAACCAGGAAGTACAAGAAGGCTTTCCTTATTTTTAGGTTGATGATCTTAAATATTTTGGCATAGCAATGGGAACCCGACTGACACACTCAGTTTTTATTGAGAAAGGTCCCTTAAAGGCTTGAAGGCATTATTTCTTGGTTTACAGAGGATGGCCTAAGACATTTCCCATCATAACCTAAAATATTTCCCATTTCTCTCAAGATGATCCTGTACCTAAAACATTTACCAATACTTGCTTTGGAGGTGCAGATCCTGACCCTCACAGTCTTGACTTTGTAGATAGCAGGGTAACTCTCCAGGCTCCAAATATAAGAAAGACAGTATCTGTATCATTTCCTTCTATTATAGCATCTTCCACTACCTCTCTCTCTGATAGACTCACATTTGCCTTATGATAGATGGTGATAGGAATGAGGTACCAAAACTGTTGTACCAAAGCTGATTTAAGTGCTTTGCATGCATTAATTCACTTAATTCATCAGTAAGGCCATGAGGGTGACACTGCTATTCTCATTTCACAAAGGAGGGATCCGAAATGCCAGAAATCAGGTCATTTGCCCACAGACAATGTTTGATTTAAGATCCACTCTTTTACCTTCTAGTAAACCTCCTCACAACCCATAGATATAGCCTTTCTTCTGTTCCCTCTGACAACAGAGTCTACTTAGACCATATAATATTTCTAAAAGGTTGGAGGAATTTCCTTTCTACCCAAATGAGGGACCCTCCAGTGCTAGAGGTCATGAATTATGCATTTCTGTTGCCCTACAAGGACATACCCCAGGATCCGGTGCTGATAAGCTGAAGATGTATAAGGGTGCAAATGAACTCAATTTTAAGGTTTTGAGCAAGGAGCCAGCATAGCTGTTGTGGAATTGCATCCATTCTTTGAGCCTGACAGTACTGCTACTAAATTTAAAGGTTGTTGATTCAAGAATAAGATGTGTGAAAAACTCCAGAATTAAAAACTCTTTCTCTAAGGCTTGTTTGACTTCAGAGTAGTGGAGATAGGGCAGGATTTTGCATGGATGGGCACCGGAAAAAAAAAAAAAAAAAAAAAAACAACTAGAAATTCAAGCCAAGGAGGACCAGGAAATCAGTTTCCATAACAGTGGAAAAAATAATACCTTTTTGCTAAAGTATTATAAATTTGCTATATGAGATAATGTGAAATTATTTTTAATTGTAGGAAAGCATGTAATGTTTGTACAGTTAGCTTTAGAAGAGGGGGCTAAGTTAGAGAAAACACAAATAATATATAATCTTTACGATTTGATCTTCAAAATTTCTTCTATTCTTCAGATTTACTGTCCCTGGATGAAAATATAGTTGATATTCTAGACCATATTTAAGAACCACCACTGGTTAAGGGAGGCGGAAGTACAGCACTCATCAATTCAATCCAATTGAGAGAAACGCGTAGGCATAAAATTATGGTAAGCAAGAAAAGACTCGTTCACTGGGAAACGCTGCCATGTTGCAAGGCTTGTGTAAGGAATATGTGTAGGTCATGGGGACTCTGGAGTCAGGAGCTCCATTTAACCAAAACTGCGTTTCTCTTCCATCTTTCACTTTTGTGTGACATTTTATTCCCTTGGCTTCATTTCTTCTACAAGTCACAGAACAAGTCTAACTATGGTTCACAGCAGTCGTTTTTCATGGCTATCATACAAAGAAAGGAGACTCTACCATAAGTCTGTATGTCTCTACCGTGCCAGAAACTTCCTAGACTGTGTTAAAAACATGCTGGGAGGTCGACCTTCACTTTTCAAAGCTTCTCTTTCTGTGTTCTTCCAAATCATCAGTTTTCTTTTCAGTAGATGAAACGCTTTTTCACTTTCTAATATGTAAATTATAAACTTCTAGATTGTGTGTCCCTGAAAATCCGTGCCCACCCTTTGCCTTTTGCCCACAGTCCCTTGCCTGATTCTGCAGGGATTCTTGTCCCTGGCAGCCATGGAGCTGGTTCCTGACCTCCTTGTTCCTCTCTCCCCATCAGCCCAGTGACTCACTGGCTGCCCACCAGCCCCCTGGAGATAATTCCCAGCAGCGGGCACTTTGCTCCAGGCTCTTAAGGTGGCCACACACTGGGCTAAATAAGCAGCTTACCGGCATGGAAAGGGACGGCAGTGGAGTGCCATGTCTTTTTTTAGCTGCCTTTAAAATGAAGCTGATTTGGGCCCTCATTGGAAAGATGTCCCTAATTCAGTACGTGGAGATCCATGAAAGTGGAAATTGTACTGTGGCTTCTGTTTCTCCTTTATGCCTCCGGATGCCTAACACTGGAGAAGTGTCTTTTCTTACCTACGAATCCCCTTTGAAATTAAGTTCTGTTACCTGTTGCCTGGAGCTGGCGGTATCCAGGGAAATAGACTTATTGCTCAATGAATGGAGAGTTAAAAATTTTGGCAGGCATATTATAAAGCCACACTGCTCAGATTGGCTGTGAGTTACTCTGGGTCACCAGTGAAGGATGATGAGGGGACTAAAGACACTGACAGTACCAGGGGTACCAGGAAACCACTAGTTATTGGATTGACTAAGAGTGAGATTCTAAGACTTCCATGTATTCACCCAAAGGGCTGGAAAAAGTTCTCGATGTGAGCCAGTGCAGTGCTGATAACCAAGGTAACATAAGCATGTGAGCCCTGTAATGCTGCAAAGGTTTCCAGGCAGCAGCAGCAAAGCTAATCACAAAGCAGATTCTGATATTATCTTGTTTTCTGATGATGGATCATACTGGAGAACATAAGCTTTGGAATCAGATGGATGCAGGTTCAAATACAAGCTTGGCCATTTCCTAGCTTTGTGAACCCCAGTGAGTACCTTGACCTTTCTAAGTTTCTGCTCCTCCTAGATGAAACAGAGCAATGGAAATAGTAGCTATCTCATACGGGCTTTTTTGGGAGTGACGAGCAAAGTTTTTTAACATGGAGCCTGAAACATAACAAACAACTGTAGTTGTTACTTATAATTATTCATTCATTCATTCATTCATTCAAAACCTCACTAAACAAATATTTATTATCAATTTAAGGGGTTTTTTTTGTGTGTGTGTGTATTTGGTACAAGGTCCTATTGCACAGCTCAGACTCATGGTAATCCTCATGTTTTCAGCCTCACCAGAGCTGGGATTTACAGGCATGCACTACCAGGCCTCATGGCTGGCTCAGCACACCCAGGGGCAGGACCTGCATGGCATCAGATTCTGGGGATCAAGCCCTGGACCCTCAGCTTGCCTAAGCTGGCACTTAGTCCACTGAGCTATCTCACCGGTCCTCCAAACACTGGTCCAAGTGGTTGTTATTACTGCTTTTGTGGCTTCTGTCCTCATCATAAGACATTGTCTACCGGGTGGGAGCAGCTCTTTAGGCAAAAAACTGAGCATTCCAAGCCAACCTGGAATTAGAAGGAGGAGGCTGGGGTATGGGGAAGCAGGTCTGAGAGTCAGTTGTACAGACTGTGTTTCCTTGGGGGGGAGGCACTAGGAAATTGCAAAGCACTGAACATAAGAGTATCCTGGGGCTTCCCTAAACTTGTTGTGAAGACCATTTCCCATGGGTTGACTGCAGTTCATCGGGTGAACTTAGGTCAGGTCTGCAGTGCAGTATCTCCTGGGAGACCTGTCAGAGCCTGGTTCATTGTAATCGGGGGAGGAGGAAGCAAAGGCAGCACCAACTCCCCAGTCTAGTGAACCCCATATGAGAGGAAGGTGAGAGTATGCTTTGCAAGTAGGGAAGGTTTTGACAGTATGGGATGAGGGAAAGATGTGCTGCTTGGAAGTGTGATGCGCTGTGGCCAGTTATGGCTGCTCTTGACACGGTGCAGAGCTGAGCCCAAAGTCAGACTCTGCTTCTTACATGCTGTGATGGCTTTGGGAAATTCTTTTCTCTAATGCTCTGGTAAATAGGAGTTATGATACCAATTACTAGCTTATCCAGTGTGTGTGTTAAATGCATTCAGCTTGAAAAGTTTTCATGGAAAGAAAACCGCTGTTTCAAGGGGCCTAGGGGCTATTGTATTAGAATATCCTCACACAGGTATTTAAAATACACACCCCCGGGGGGCCGGCAGGATGGCTCAGTGGTCTAAAGCGCCTGCTTAGGAAAGCTTAGGCGGCTACAGGGACCGTGGTTCCATCCCTGGCACCACATGCTGCGCCAGCCCTGCCCTCAGGGCAGGCTGAGCCGGCCATAAAAATAAATAAATAAATAAAAGTTCTGAAGCAAGAAAAAAAATAAAATAAAAAGTTCTTAAAAATATAAATAAAATAAAATACACACCCCAGATCCACTCCTGATCTCTATACCTCTGTATATGCTCAATGTTTTTGGAAAGAACTACTCTATGATATATTCTTTTTTATTTTTTTAATTGTCTGTTTGTGTATTTCTAACTCCTATAGATTCCATAAGGGTAGAAGCTTTGCTGCTGTGCCTTTGGCTCCCATAGCCATCATTATAAAGAATGAATGAATAAATAAATAAGTACATGAGAATTTCTACAATTGATTCCTTAAATTTGTCTCTCGAGCCGGGTGTGGTGGCTCATGCCTGTAATCCCAGCACTTGGGAGGCTGACGCAGGAGGATCGGTGCGAGTTCAGAACCATCCTGGGCTACAAAAGTGAGCTCAAGGCCAGCCTGAACTGCATAGTGAGACCCTGTCTCAAAAAGGCAAAAAAAAAAAAAAAAAAAAAAAATTGTATCTCGTATGGTCCGTACAAGGGATTCTAAAACACACTTTCTTTGGAAAATTGGCTCAAAAGGTGCTCAATCAGCATTGCTTATGCTTTGCCTTTTCTTCTTCCTTATGGTTGCTTCCAAAAGCTTATTCTTTTTTGCATATGTGTATGGCCAACAGCATGCTACTTTGATAAACACAATGAAGTGGTAAAAAATTGGCATATCTTTCATACTCACCTACTTTTTCCATGATAAAAATTCCTAAAATCTATTAGAAAACGTTTAGTATTTAGTAGTAGAGTAGTATTAGCTATGGGGCTGGGTAGATAGCTCAGCAGTCTAAGAACCTGCCTGGAAAGCTCAAGGACTTCAGTTCAATCGCTGGTACTGCATTCTGTCTTGGCCGCAGAACCCTGGGTGGCCCAAACCACCCCAAAACCAGGCCTGGTGGTATAAATCTGCAATCCCAGCTCTGAAGAGACTGAGACAGGAGGATCACTAAGGGGCCAAATTGTGTAGTCAGACCCTGAGGTATATATATTCATCCTCATGCTGGGATTAAGTCTCTAGACCTCATCATGCGAGCTAACTACAAACAAACCAGAAACTTCTGTTCTACTTCTTCCCATTTCCCTTCCTTTACTCTTCCCACCTTTTGCAACCACCTTTCCACAATGTTTCTTTTAACCTTTTGTTTGTTTATTTGCTTAGAAATAACATCACGAAAGAGAAGATGGCAGAGGGTGCAGCTCTGGGAAGCAGAGGTATCCTGCTTTGTCCCCAAGCTCTGTATCAAAAATGGAAAGACCTCGGGGTGAGCTCTAGTATATGTATTCTTAAAGAAAAATGGTGCACATCTCCTGGGTAATGGGTCTCCTCTTACAAGTGAGACCTGAGATGTCAATATCAGGGTACTCTGGAGGAACAGCCCAACTACAAGGCCCACTTCTTGCTCAGTTAGACCCCAGTCTTGCTCTTCCCACATTAGAGTTAGAAGGGGATTTGACTCATGACCAAAGAAGATGCCGCAGCCTTCCTGATAGATCCACTAGCCAAGCAGGCCTGGGACTCCACCCAGGAATCGGACCAATGGGTATCTGAAGGCCATGGATGGTGGATTAGGGGTTTCACAGGTTGGTAAGCACTTGAGGGAGACAGGTAGGAGAACCGGCATGCGTGCTGCACCTATCATCCTGTCATTTGTATATCATCTCTTTGGGCTTTAAAGATTTTGCGGGCCACCAGTTGTGTCAGTTCAGGTTTATGACTTTCCCCTCCAAGACAGCCATAAACTAGGTGTGATAATAACATTACTTCATGGGGATTATCCTGAGGATGTTATGAAGATCAGAACACACTCTGACACACGCTAAGTGCTAGATATTTTTCTTGTCTTTTATTCTTCTTCTTCTTATTATTATTTTTTAACTCCTTAAATGCCAAGCACTTCCAGGGAAGACAAAGAGGAGCATCAGATGGAGGGGGGTGGCTGCTGAGGAAGCAGAAGATGAGGCCTGGGATAGGGGCCAAAGGAGGGACCGGCTCAGTTGGGGAATGTTAGAGCCACTTGACTTAAGAGGCTCAGACTAATCAATCCCTCTTGACTCATCACGGAGCCTGCAATCAGGGCATCACCTGCTCGCCTGCTGCTCTGCCCTGGGGAAGCTGTCAGAGCCAATCAACAGGCATTGTTTTCTCAGCTCTTCTCCTAGGAGAACTTCTTTGGGCGGGGGATTCAGAGCTAGGATGTCTAGTACAGATCTCCAGTTCTTTAAGGAGAATAAGGACAGTATGGGCTTGACAAGGTCACAGAGATAGCTAGATTTGGGGGTGGGGGTGGCAGAGATCACCTATAGGAGTTAGACCATTCACACTTATTCATTAATTCAAGAGACATTTCAATGAATTTCATAAGTATTTACATGTGTTCATTCATTTACTTAGTAATAAGTGCCTATTCACTACCTATTATGGGTTCAGGTCCCAGAAGGCCACAAGGGGGAAGATTTTATTTTCAATTCCATTTACTTTCCAACAGCTCATGTTTTCTACTCAAAAGACCCAGGTAACCACTCTAGAGATAATTTTATTTAGATTCAGACCGGGGCCCAGAGAAGCATTCCTGCTGATCCCTGCCCACTCTATTCTCCATCCTAGCAGTTGCAGGGCCTGAGACGTTGCTTAGGACCCTGAGAAAGCATGGATCACATTGGAGTCGGTGGAATTTAGTTTATTTGAATTGACTTGAATGGAATGAAATGGAATTACTAAACTAAATGTAAATAATTGAATTGAAATAGAGCAAATTGGATTCAATCGACATTAACTGAAATAAAATCAATTGAGAATGTATTGAGTCATGGTGCTGCAAGAGACTGGGACACACCCTTTCTGACCCTACTCATTCACATGAGCAAAGGGAAACCCAGGAAAAGGACAGGCTGACGCCAAGGGTCAATGACTGTCCGAAGGTCTAAGAGAGTGGCAGCCCTGGGCTGCATAGCCAGGCAGTGCCTCTCCCGAGCCAGCACATTTCCCACAGTGTTGGATGTCCTGACTTGGTAGGTTCTGATGTTGGATAAGACTGATGTTGTGAAAAAAGACTTTGGAAAAAATTCCTAAGCATCCAATTTTAGTACCTTTCTAGTGAACACTTACGTATGTCCTGTGTGTGGCTTCCCGTTGTACTTCCTGCATAGCCTGTGGGGAGCTCACAAGCAGGAACCTGGAGGCTCCAGTGGCAAAAAGATAGAAGGGCAGTTCTTCGGGATGATGCTCCCTAAAAAGGTGTTTGCTTTCAGGAATGAAGAGGTGGTACAGGTAGCTGAAAGGCCCCCGCTGAATTCCCAATGACAAATACTCATGCTTTGGTGTCTACTATTAGTGTCATTCTTTGAAACATGTTTTAAAAACCTCCTATTGAAATACTTTTATACTAAGGAGACAATACAATGTTTAGACATGTAGGTATGATTTATTTCACTTATGAGTATAGCCTCTAGTTGGGATTACAGGTGGGCACCGCCACACCGACTCCATTGCCGGCTCAGAGTGCTTAAGGGTGGGGAGGCGTGGCAGGTGGGGCCAGGAACCAAACCCTGGCCCCTGCGCTTCCCTAAGCAAGGACTTAATCCTCCGAGTTATACTGCTGGCCCTTAGATTTTTTAGTTGTTTTTTTTTCAGGGTCTCCCTATGCAGCTCAGACTCGTAGTGATCCACCTGTTTTCAGCATCCGTCCTCGTGCTGCAATTACAGGCATGTGCCACCACAGGTGAACCATGTCTCTGAGACTGAGCTATGACAATCTGTGCCAATATAAAGTTGGGTGAACACAAATTGCTGTAGTATGATGTCTTTAGTTCTGGGAAAATATCCAGGAGGGGAAATAGCTGGGTTGAATGGGACCTCTAGTGCAAGAATCTGAAAGAGTAAATAAAATCTGAAGGGTACAACAGATATTGGGAAATGAAAAGAAACTATTCAAAGGAAATAAAAATTGGAGTGAGGGGATGGAGAAAGGGAGAAATACACACACACACACACACACACACACACACACAGGATAGCTTGGATAACTGTACTGCTAATTTCTACTGGTGAATTGAAAGGAGCAGTGAATGCTTAATGTTTTCTCTCCCTCCTTTTTAAAAAATTATTCATTTTAATGAGAAAGAAATAACAATGAGACAGTTTCAAAACAAGTTAGTAGGACAGCCACAATAATTATTACAATGCATATTGGTGTCTTCATTGTAATTGTTCAGAGTACAAGATGCAGACATGATAACTCATCTAAACATTGAACTGAGAGAAAGTAGTTGTATATATAGTCCAATAGTCCATAATAGTAATTGGTTATCAGCAAAACTGACAATGTCAGAAGCTGTTGACTTCAGCCTTTGAATGTCTTTATTTGACTCACTTTGCATGCTTATGTCTGTTAATCTGAACAACTAATTTGAAGACAATATGCAATATAACAATCATTGTTGAATTCCTATCAATTTCTTTAGTGAAATTTTGTATCATTTCTAATTTTTTAAAGAAAACTATTTCTCATTCTCTTAAAAAAACAAAAAAATAAAATAAAATAATAAAATATACTTCTATGAAACTGAAGTTGCTTCTTTTCTTCCTGCAAGTGGTTACCAATGATTGCCAGGGTTTGGCAGAACATCCAGTTTGACTATCCGTTATCAGAAATGCTTGAGACAACAAATACTTACATTTCTAACTTTCTTGGGTTTTGAAATCCAAGACCTACACATAGTGACATATACTGAGATTAGGATTTAAGTCTAAACATGATGCTCACTCATGTTCTATATAGTCAGGTGAAGGTAATTTCATGCAGTATTTTTAGTATACCTATATTTTGACTCTAGCTCATTATTTGAGGCCATGTGTGGAATTATCATGGTATTATCTCAGAACTCAAAAATTTCAGATATGAGGGCCAGGGATACAGCTCAGCAGAGCTTGCTTGGCAAGAGTAAGGTCTGAATACAATTGATGACTTTAAAGAAAAAAAAAAACAATTCAGACTTGAGGCTTTTTGGATTAGAGATATTCAACTTGTGTAAAGTCTCACACATAATTGGAACAACTGTGGGAGATAAGCTGAGAAGACTTGATTCCATTTTTCAGAGTTGGGGACTAAACCTGGAGATTTTCAAAACTTCTCTTCAAGTCATATGGGGTAAATCAAAAGCAGAGGAAAGTCTATATTCCTTCTCTGGGCTCAACAAATCCAGAGCTCTTTAGCACATATTAACCACTGGTGATTTTACAAGGGAAATGAATTTTCTCATGACCCATCCTGGGTTGTGTGGGGTGGGAGTGGCTGGAGTCATGGGGTGGTCTCCTCAAAGTGGAGAGGCTCCAGTCCTCTCGCAGAGCTGCACCACTGATGTCAGCAGCTTCTGGAGCGTGTAATCATCCTAATGAGCCATGGCGCTTGTCAAGGTATGTGGTCTGGATGCTTGTCGCTGTGATAGAGAGATAATTGGTCCTGCCATAGGAGCAGCAAACGGGCCCACAGGCTCTTAGCAGACCACAGGCTGGACAAAATGACACAGGAGGGGATGCTGCCAGCTATGCTGACTGCAGGTTCTCTGGTGTTTATTATCACAGCCATTTCTAACCACCAGGCCCTAAAATCAAAGGCATGGGGCCACTTCAAAAGAGATGCATGGTGCATTAGAGATGGAGTCTTGGACCAATGGGTCTTTATCTTAGTCCACTTTCAAATGAAACTGAACTGGATTTAGGCAGAATGAGAAAGGGGAATTATAATCACATACCTTACACTCAAACATCTCCAATCCAGGGAATAGTAGGGTCCACTTCAGGGTCTGACTCTCTATTGAGTTCACTGTA
The DNA here is from genome assembly GCA_004027025.1 of Myocastor coypus. Lineage (NCBI taxonomy): Eukaryota > Metazoa > Chordata > Mammalia > Rodentia > Myocastoridae > Myocastor > Myocastor coypus. The sequence continues at coordinate 59,033 of PVJA010005135.1, read as the reverse complement.
AAATCCACACCAGGAGCCTTAGGTCAGCTGTTGAGTGACTTTCCACTGGTCTGGCTTAATTTCAGTTTCCATTTTTTATTCCAGTTCCAGTAACTGGGTTGTTGTTAACGCTCCTTATTATCATGGCCTGCTTTGTCTACCACTTAGTGCTACTTGAATGTAATCACTTATTTGATGAGTATTTTATGAACGCCATTTATTCATGTTAGAGATACAGGGGCGCAAAGGATGGACATGTCTTCATGGAGGCATGCAAGCAAGCGGACATCAAAGGAAAGCACACTATAGGAGGAAATAGGAGGTACTATCATGACGAAGGAGAAACCTCAGAAGTGCTATTTTATTTATGTATTGGGACATGTTTGCAGGATATGTGCTGGCGTCCCTCATGTGGAGTTGGCAAGTGTACATAACACATTTGTATCCTGTTTCCCATCCTCTTTCCCTTTCTTCTCTCCCCATCCTCTCTCCCTTCTGATTCCCTTCTCAACTTCCTGCTGTCCATCTTTTACTTTGCTCTTATAATTTGGGCTTTCATACAAGAGAAACAGTGCTATGTTTAAGCTTGGGTGTCTGATTTATGTCACTTGACAGAGCCTCAGGATGTATCTCCCTAGCAATGACTGAAGTTAATCTTTGGGGCAGTGTAGTTCTCCACTATGTATAAACACCAAAGTTCTTTATCCATTCCTCTGCTGGTGGACATATAGGTCACTTCCAAGATTCAGCTGTTAGGAATTTTGCTAATGCTATAAATATGGGTATACGTGTATCACTATAATATGTCTATAACTTGTGGGGGAAGATAAATCAAATGGAATTTCTGCTTCTGGCTTTTGGGAATCGCCATACTGATTTCCTCAGTGGTTGTACTAGCTTATCTCCCATCAGCAAAGCAGAAAGATTCCTTTTCCCCCTTAGTTTTGTCAGCATTTCTTATTATTTGGTGTCTTGATGATGGGCATTTTTTGAGGAGGTGAGGTCAAGATGGACTCTCAGTGTTATGTTCATCTGCATTCTGAGAATAGCCAGATATGCTGAACATTTCAAGTAATTGTTGGCTAGTTGGGTGAAGCATTTATTTGTTTCTACTTTCTTTTTTTGTGTGTGTGTACATGTATTTTAGAACAGGGTTTACAGGGTGTTCAGGGTCTCACTACTAGACTGAACTCATACTGATCCACCTGTTTACAGCCTCCCAAGAGCTAGGATTACAGGCATACATCACCAAGCCCAGTATCAATTGCCATCTAAGCACACCTTGGGGGCGGGTACAGCATGGTAGGCCCAGGGATCAAAACTCTGGCCCCTGAGCCTGCTTGCAGGTGCTTCAATCTGCTGAGCTATTCAACTGGCCCTTTTATTTCTAATTTCTATTAGAAATAACAGAAAGACCCTGCCAGGGAATCTAGCATTACAACCAAGACAAGGATGGTGGAAGAAGAGGACAAATTCCTAATCAGTGCAGGAGGGGAGAAATGCTTCAGGTAAAGGCAGCTAAGGGTGCTCGGACAGAGACATGGGTACTCACCCAGCAAGTCTGCCTTGCAGTGAGGAAGGTGGGCAGAGATAAGACGAGGGAGCTGGACTGCATCCATAGCAGAGCTCTGGCAGCTAGGATAAAGTTGCTTAAGTCTTCAGTCCTGTCTCTGCTCCGCCAAGTTCTGGTATAGGTGGCGTCTGTTGATAGGATGACTGCCATGGCCTGAAGACGACTTCCTCTGTGCTCTTTCAGAATCCTGCAGTAAGCTGATTCTGACCAGGACTTTTCTTTACATCTCACAGCACAAGCCAGGGGCACCACTGAATAAGGTTGAAGGTTACATCCTAGGCTCACAAAGCCCCATGTGTTATTCCTGGTTTCTTTTCTACCTCTGTGCCAGTGGAGCCAAATTCTATTTCAGCTTAAGGCTGGTCTCTGCTGTTGTACTTTTTTTTTTGCTCCAGTGGGTCTATGTTAATGCTGCTCGCACTGATGATTCCTAGAAACTTTCTGCAAGATGACTTTTCTAGAATAAAACAGCAGCCCTTTGTCATGGAGCTTGTCACTGGAAAAAAAAAAATGTGTGAACAATTGATGTACTTTCTTCATTATTGTTGGTGAGTGAAATTGTCCCCTGCGAGAGTTCCATGTGTATTCCTTCTTTTTCTGTCTGTCTGTCTGACTCTCACCATCTCTGTTTCTCTCCTGTGCATGCATGTACACATCCTCTATCTCTCTAGCCGTGTGTGAAGCCCGTAAGCCTTTCCACACATGGTTAACCTCCTCCAGGGTATCGTTCCACAAACTTCTCACAAAGCAGCTTCTTGAAAAACTGTTCAAATGACACCAGGAATTTAAGATTATTTGTCATGGTCCTATGGAACTGATTCTAGCCTGTGTCCTCTACTTGAGAGGATCTATCTGCCTGCAGGGCAGGGAATGAGGGACTGGATTCAGTGGTTCTAAGCTTCGGGTCAAATTCTGGTCCTGTCCCTGACTAGCTACAAGCCTTCAAGCAAATTATGTAAGTCTTCTGGGCCTTTGTTTAATCATCTCTACATTGGACTGGCAATAATGCTAGACAATTAAGATTGCCGTAAGGAGATAACAACCTCCAGTGTATGCCTTTGCTTATCCTTCCTCTCCTCTATGTAACAACTACAGTGAGTAAAATGTGCATATTTATTCCTTAGACTTTTCATAAGATTATAAGCTAATTCTCACCACTCCCATTTCATCTACAATAACTGCTAAGAAAAGCAAGTGTCAGGACATTTAAATTATACCATCCCTCTGTTCAAGCTACCCTCTGTCCTATTCCATTAGAGTAGGATGTAGCACTATTGCAAGGATTTATGAGTTGTGTCTCATTTTGCAGACCTCCACAGGATCTCTTGATTTCCTGCTGTCATTTGGGACCATATTCCTAGTTCTGGTCAAGGAGTTAAGAGCAAAATTAGCATCACCTACCAAGAATATTTAGTTGTTGATGCAATATCCTCTGGAAATCTCAATCCCTTGGACAGGGCTAATGAAGTGGTTAGGATGGGAGGAGAGACCCATGTTGTAACTAACACAAACTCTTGAGATGCTGAGATTCTGAGGTTGTTTGTTACTGAAGTATAACCTAGCCTAATCTGACCTACTAACCTTTGTGCTATTTACTATTATCTACTAACATGGTTGTTTGTAATACTTCAATACATACACTTCACTCTTCTCTAAGAAGAGAACAATTTCTTTCCCCTAAGAAATGGCTGCAAAAGAATAGAGGCCACATACTGCAGGCCTCTGGTGGGTGATATAAGTGTGAGGAAAAGCTCTGGCCCTGGAGAGGTGAGAAGCGGAGTTTGCCAGTTCCAAGAAGAATGCACCCTTTACTTCTGCTGGCAGTAAGCGGGAAATGCTGATCCCATTTTTACCTAAGTAGACGGGGGAAGTACTGTAGGCATGACAGATTAAAAAGGGAGGAACCAAAATTCCTACACTGGAATTTCTTCATATTAGCTCTTATATAATTAAAAATAAGCTATTCGTCTTGCATAAGCTAACATTATTTGGGGCCTCTATTATATTATTTAATCCGTTGTTCATGAATATGTTATCTTGTTCATTTATTTAGGTAGAATCAGGCTAGGAATATGGCTGAGAGATACAAGTGCCTGCCCAGTATGTGCAAGGTCCTGAGTTCAATTTCCAATACTCCCCCGCAAAAAATCAATATACACCTTGTTAAAAAGTAAAGTCTATTTCCAGTACTCCACTACCAACATGCACACAGTCACAAGCAAATTATGTTCTCTTAGAACAGGAATTATTAGTTTTATTTATTTAATTTTTTATTGTGGTAGGTTCAGCCTACCTTGGAAGTGGGGCTAGCACTGCTTGTGAAGCTGGGGATTGAACCATGGTCCCTGAAATTGTCTAAGTTTGCTTAAGCAGGTGCTTTAGCCTGCTGAGCTATCTCACTGGCCCTAGGGATTATTTCTTATTCTTTACCATATATGTAATTTTGTGCAGTGTCTTTCCTTTTTCTTTTCTTTTTTTTTTTTGATCATCTCAAATTTTATTCTTTTTTTCTGAAAATTAATTAAATATTAATAAATTAAAATTGAATTAAATATTTCAAAACAATATCCCAAAATTAGAATGAAATCCTGAGTAAAACTAAGAGGCCAGAAGGTTGTGTATCATACGTATGAATCTGTGATCTATTCAGAGTACTTGCATAGTATTTGAATAGGTTAATATATACAAAAATATCAGCTAAGAAAATGTTTTCATGATGTAAAGAATTACTAACAATGAAACATAACATTAGGACTTGAATGACATATATATGACTAGCACTTCTAACAGTTTGTGAATAGGATATTGCACAATGTTCTAGTATGGTGTGGGCGTGGACAGTATCCATAATGACTACTGGTGGACACGTGTAACATGTGGGACTGAGCTACTTCTACTCTATTGATATGCACCCTGTAGATCCAGCCAGAGTCATGATCAATATGATGCAGGAGAAGTCCATTAGTAGAATATGCTGATGGGTGTATTCTGCTGCTATATACAAAAGAATAGTAGAAGGAACGCTTTTGTATACTTTTTTCTCCTGTGTTTAATTCTTTGCTCTATTTAGTGGGTTATTTCCATTTTCTTTCATGGAATTGTAGTCATTTTGATTCCTCTCTAGAACATCTTTTAGTAAACTGTGCAGGGTTAGCCTTGTCATCCTGAAATTCTTTAGTTGCTCTTTGTCCTGGAAGTATTTCACTTCTCCATTGAACTTGAAAGAGAGTTTTGCAGGGTATAACAGTCTGGGCTGGAATTTGTTTTCTTGCCAGACTTGTAGCATTTTGTTCCATGCTCTTATTGATTTGATGGTTTGTTTGGAGAAATCTGCAATTATTCTGATGGGTTTTCCTTTAAATATGATCTGTTTCTTTTCTCTAGGGGCTTTAGTACACAGTGCCTGTGTTGAATTTCTCAGATCTTGATTATTGCATGTCTGGATGTGGTTTTAATTGGGTTGATGTTATTTGGAGTTCTAGATTCTTCAGCTAACTCAATGTCAGATTATTTCCCCACATTGAAGAAATTTTCTGCTTTTGTTTCTGTCTGTATTCTTTCTATATTATTTGTATGACTCTTTCTCACTGATGCCTATTAGTCTCACGTTTTTCATCTTTGCATCATCTTGCAGATGTTGAATTATTTTTTCTTTCATCCTAGTTGTTTTGAGGAGATCTGTTATGGTTCTTGTATAGGTGTCCCCAAAAGCCATGCGGTCATTGGGTAGCTTCTGGAACTTGTAATTGATTATTGTAAAAATGGGTGCTGCACCTCCCCTGGGGCAGGTGATTTGCATTTTAATGTAAGGGAGGAAGAGAATTTAGCTGCTTGAGCAGCTGCTTCCTGTCTCAGTGCTCTTGCTCTTAGCTGCTGCCATGAAAGGTTGTTTTTTATCATGTGCCACTCTGCATTGGAGCCAGCTGAGTATGATCTAAAACCTCCAGTAACTTGTGAGCTAAATAAACCTTTTCTTTCATAATTTTGAGCATCGGGTATTTGTCCCAGCAACAAGAAAAGAGTAACTGGGGCCTGGCGGGATGGCTCAGTGGTCTAAAGCGCCTGCATGGGAAGGCTTGGGCGGCTTCAGGGACCGCAGTTCGATCCCCGGCACCACATGCTGCGCCAACCCTACCCTCGGGGCGGGCTGAGCCAGCTATAAAAATGAGTGAATAAACAAACAAAGGTTCTGAAACAAGAAAAAAAATAAATAAATAAAATTTTTTTAAAAAAGAAAAGAGTAACTAAGACAGAATTTGGTACCAAGGTGGGGCTGTTGCTTTGGCTAAACCTAACTATGTAGATCCCGAGTGTTTGAAAATGTCTTATAAAAGGAGATAAAAAGGTTCAGAACTGTTGCCTACTTCCAAAGATCTGGAAAAGCTTTGGCTGTTCTGTAAGGGAGATTCTGGTCAGAACTCAGACCAGAAGACTGACAGAAGGCCTGCCTGCAAAGAACAGGCTGAGAAGATTTCTGCTGGGAAAAAGGACTGCATTGGTTGTTGGACTCCAGATCATCTGTGTTTTGACCTGGCAGAAAAATTATCGACACTTTGCATGTGTCCAGAGACTCCTTCTGAGAGTGAGTTTGAGCATGGTGGACTATTTATCTTTCCAAAGATATTTCAAAGAAGCCAAATATTGGGTGGTGGCATGGCTGTTATTAGGAGATTTTAGCCAGATTTATGTTGCAAATCAAGAGCCAGGAGCCTAGCAACAGGATTCAAAATGTGAGTTTGGCTAGAAAGGAAGTGCCAGTAAAGCTGTAGATTTCAAAGATATAGCTGAGGATCTGCATTGCTGAGAAAGAACCAAAAAGTGGAAAAGATGGCCTGAGGGCATCACAGGAGGTGTCAGGTCTTCACCCTTTGTAGGCTCAGAATTGCAAAGGTCAGGGACTTTGCTTCGACGGAAAGCCATTGAGCCCTTTGTTCCAAAATGGCGGTGGCAGCACCAGGTTCCTGAATGGTGCCGACATAGAGAATTTATTCCTCAGAATCAGGGTCACAGTACTCAGCGATCCATGCATTCAACCCCTGCAGCCACCAGAGAACAAAGCCAGCCTGAGAGAAAAGCAATGGGAGCTACATCTACCAAGAGTGCTATGGGGCACAGCCATATAGAGCTTACAATTTGCAACAGAGTGCTTCATACATTCCAAAAGGACATACAGGATTTAGTGTTGACCCTTCTAGATTTAGAGTTGTGTTGGTCCCAATGCTTGATATCTTGCTATGTGTACCTTTTAGAATGGTAATGTTTGTTTTGTGCCTTTAAATTCTAATTGTGTTTAACTTCATTTATATAGAGCCTCACAGAGACTTGGGACATAAACTTTTAAACAGTGCTAAACCGTTGGGACTTTTGCTACTCTTAGAGATGAACTAAAATGTTTTTGGCATAAAGGGATATGTATGAGTCTTTGGGGGTCCAGGGGTGGAATGTTATGGTTTGTGTATAGGTATCCCCTCAAAGCCTCATGCAGTCATGGGGCGGCTTCTGGAATTTGTAATTGATTATTGTATCACCTGGGGCAGGTGATATGCATTTCAATGTAAGGGGGGAAGAGAAGTTAGCTGCTTGAGCTGCTGCTACCCCTCTCTGTGCTCTTCTTCTTAGCTGCCTCCATGAAAAGTTGTTTTCTGCCATGTGCCTCTCTGCCTTGGAGCCAGCTCAATATGGACTAAAACCTCTAGTAACATTGAGCTAAATAAACCTTTCCTTCCCTAATTTTTAGTGTTGGGTATTTGTCCCAGCAATGAAAAAAGAGTAACTAAGACAAGATCTTTTCTTACCTTTTCACTAGCTGCAGTGGTGTCTTCAAGGTCTAAAAGTCTATTTTCTTTTTTTGAAAGTCTATTTTCACTTTCATTGAAACCATTTTGCCAGCTTGTGATAGGGGTTTTAATTTCCTGTATAGCACTCTGAATCTGCGCCATGCATTGTATTACTTTCCTATATATTTAAAAAAAATTTTTTTTTTCTTGGTTCAGAACTGTTGTTTGTTTGTTTGTTTATTTATTTTTATGGCCAGCTCAGCCTGCCCTGAGGGCAGGGCTGGTGCAGCATGTGGTGCTGGGGATTGAACCGCAGTCCCTGCAGCTGCCCAAGCTTTCCTAAGCAGGCACTTTAGACCACTGAGCCATCCTGCCGGGCCCCTACTTTCCTATATTGCTCATTCCAGGATTTGATAATTTTTCTATTTTCTATTTTTTTAATCAGTGTCTACTTTAGAAGCACTTAGTACTTCTTCCATTATAGTTATTATTTCCTTTTTTACTTCAGAAATAATTTCTGACCTGTATTCCTCTATGTTTTTGTGCAGTTGTTTCTTTACTGCAGATGCTATTATTTCAGAGATTTCAGGTGGGTAATTTTGAATTTCTTCTATGCTATTGTTTGCTGCATTTGTTCTGGGTGGGAATGGGGCATTAGACTGCCTACTGCTCCCTCTCTTTGTTATTTTGTATGGCCCTACCTTCTAACCATTGATGTAGAGCTTTTGTAGAGTTCTTATGTTAGCATCAGGTCCAGATCTATGAAGTTCAAGCTTCTCCACGTGGGTGTGGCTTGGGTCTGGCTACTGTACTCTACTTCTTCCAGATGCAGCCCTTGGAAGTGAACCCACTGTGCCACTTTGGCAAGATGTTCTGCTCCTAGATCAGATGGACAGTTCTTGCCTCTAGCCTCTCTGTAGGGAGTTCTGCCAAAGGGCTCCACACTGGGAGTGTCTGATAATGAAGTTCCACTCACATACTAGACCTGGGTGTTGGGTCAAATAAGTGTCCAGCAGGCCTGGGATGGTCTCACTCACATGTGGGGTCTGGACTCTGGGTTGAATGGGTATCTGTTGGGCCCTAGGTGGTCCAACTCACACGTTGGGCCCAGATGTTGGGTCAGGTGAGTTTCTAGCAGCCCCAGGTGGTTGTGTGCAGTGCCTTTCATACAATAAATTCTTTAAAAATTTTTGTTGAATAACAAAATGCAAATGCTATATGATAGTAACTGAATGAATCATTATTATTAAATAGTATTAGATATTACCATTGTTTGTATCTTGAACAAGTTTCTTTATTGCCCATCAAAACTATTTGATTATGTGACAATTTCTAAGGCTTCTGACACTTCCTTTGATTGTAAGAACATTTAGTATTGTCTTTATTTACCAAATTGGATTAAGAACAAAATTGTCAAACATCAGAGATGCAGAATGTGACTGTTACAAGAAACCTCAGTGGTCATGTGGAATAAGTGCATTTTATAAATGTGTGCAAAAGCTCAGAAAGGGATATTCACTCTCTGCCAGTCACATATTTAATTGGAGAGAGAATGACCTAGAATTCAAGTTGTTCACTTTTCTATGAATCTCTTTATTGATGTATTATCAGATATTCCATCTGTTCTTGGGTAAGGTATTATTTGAATAACCTTAATAGATATGGGCGACCTGTGTTCTATAACATTTATTACACTAGAATTTTATAGTCACTCCGTATATTAAACCATTTTCCTTGCAATGGGATGTAAGAACTGGCAGTCACAATTTAAAGGAGGAAAGGGTTATTTTGGCTTGGAAGCTTCAGTCCATGTTTGCAGTTCCACTGTGGACATGGCAGAAAGGCCAAGGTGAAGGAAAGCTGCTCACAGAATGAAGGCCAAAAAAGAGAGCAGAGGAGCCAGGAAAGAGACATGGACTTATAGGTCTTTCTCTAAGGGCCCCATTTCCTCATAGCGAGTCAGCTATTGCATCTCCATGAGACAGTCATCTTCCAAAATCCCTGCTTTTGAACGCATAAGAGCTTTGAGGGTCACTCTAGATATAAACCATAACAGTAGACAGTGCAACAATGTCTATGAATAGTTTTAAAACTTAGGGCTTATTCATGTTCAGAACTCAAGAGAACTAAGGGATCAAAAGCTCCCCTGGAGGTGGAATGTGTGGTTTCTTAGACTTCTTCATGGTGCTGAAGCCCTGAAGGTTGAAGTTATTCCCCAATTTCATTTGACCCATGTAGATATCTGGGAGAGAAACTTCTGCCATTCTTTAAGGCAATGATACTCATGAAGAAGTGAGTAACTTTGGAATGCAAAGTGTCCCATGTTTCTGGTGATATCACAGTGCAGGCTGGGGTTTAGGTAAAAAATCTGAAGGGCCTACAGGTTTCAATAGCATCTGTGACCAAGTCTGAGAACAAGCAGTACGATCCAACAAATACATGAAAACCAAATAGAATCAAGTCAGGTAAGTGGCCTCAATCTTTTTTCTCTTCTAATTTTATTTCTTATCCAAGAAAAGTAAAAGCAAAACTAAGGAAAAAAATAAGCATGGAGCAGAACAGATCAGATGCTCAACAAATGTCCTTGAAATCAGGTAATCTGATCCCTTTCAGATTTATGCCGCTGTCTCACATTTCTGCTGATCCCTGTCAGTTATAGCCAGTGAAGGGTCAGATTTCCAGCACCATCTAATCCCAAAATTGACCAGCAAGGTCTCTATGGAGACATACTTGTTTTGTTCAATGCCCACAGTGTATTTTAGCATGTTAACAGTTTTAAGACGTGTCCTAGTAAAAAATCAACAACAAAGCAACAACAGCAATCCAAACAGAACAAAGTTACTGACTCTTCAGTTCCCCATTTTCCCACAGTATTTTATCACAGGACTCTTAAAATTTCCATTGGAAATTACAAGTATGACAATTTCATGAAAACCAATATAGGCCAGACCTATTATTCTGAGCACAGAAGAAGTACAGGTTCAGAGGCGTGAACACTGTCATTCATGACATGAACTCAGATGCTCTAACTCCAAGTCCCCTGCACTACCCGGCCTGTGAGTGAGAACACAGTCCTGAAGCAGTTCTAAATGGCCAACATTTCCTTTAACAGCTCCCCTGCCAATGGACTGTGTTCCAGAAATATGTGACCAAGACAATGTGTTGTGAAATGAATGGACTTACCAACCAGGGCACCAGCCCTGTGCCCTAGCTCATTAGGAACAATCTGCATGCAGAACATCAGTGTGACAGGCCCAGCAAGGGATTTGTTTAGCTCATTTAGAGTAACGGAGACAAGAGATTCATCACTTGAACACCAACGCGCCTTGCTTCTGTGGCCGCATCACGCATGCCCACCAAGCCGCACCTGAGCTCATGCCACCCTGTCTCCATTCTAGATGCCTTGGCTGTGGTCTACCTGGCGTCTCATGCCTTCAGAGTCTGACCTGAAGCTACCGTTAAGGCAGACTACTAGGAACCGAGCAAGAAACCATAGGGACTGAAGGAGCCGGAATTCCATCACAGTTTTCTTCAATTCCCCCACAGATTTCTTTATTCTTTGTACACACTGGATTTTTAGTCACAAGTTAGTCTGAGGCTAGATTTCCTCTAACCTATAAGTATAGGAAATTTACCTATATATCCTTTGGTTTTTAATTCTTTTCCCTCTAGTGATGAAGAAATTGTTAACCAATGACCACTCCCCTTGTTCACCTTCTGAATTATTCCCCCACCGTCTTGATTTGCCATTCAGTTTGTGCTACATTACTACTATCTGTCTCTCTGCCTGACTGTCTTTCATCTGTCTGTCTGTCTCCCTGTCTCTTATACACACATGCATGCGCGCGCGTGCGCGCGTACACACACACACACACACACACACATTTTAGTTCTTCTCAGCCTTAGACAACTATGCTTCATTCTTCTTCTTGCATAGACAGAAAAACAGACAGACAGACAGGCAGGCAGGCAGGCAGGTAGGCAGGCAGGCAGGCAGACAGAATAACATCAGTTAATGTATATTATCTTGCCTCTAGCTATTGATAAAATTCTCTACTCTCCTTCACATGGACATACCTGAAAATATAGAACATAATTTCTATCCTTACCATATTATTTCATCTTCAATTCACTCCAAACAAATTTCTGCCTATTATTCAACCCTAAGTTTACCAGCCAGCTTCACATTGGAAAATCTAAGGCACAGGGCTGGCACAATGGCTCAGCAAAATAACCCCTGCTTAGGCAAACTGAGGGACCAATTTTGGATCCCCAGCTCCACAAGCCATGCTGGCCCCAACCCTCGCACCAGCCAATGAGACCGGGCATGGTGGTATATGCCTATAATCCCAGCACTGGAGAGGCTAAAGATGGGAGGAGCCCTACAAGTCTGATCTGCTTAGGGAGATCCTGTACCAAATACGTTAAAAAAGAACAAATTCTAAGGCACATTCTGTAGTGCTCTATTTACTTGACTTCTGTACCTCTTGAAAAGCATTGGATATCCTTTTTGTAATCCTCTCCTGGTTCTCTTTGTACTTGCCTGCTCGGTCTTTTTTAGCTTCTGCTGCCAGCCCCGCTTTGTCTACCTAAAATGTCAAGATCCCCATTGCTAGATCTTCCCTTTCATCTTCTGATTTCTCCACTTTGTTCTATTGTGTTTTGTTCTCAAGGTTCATTTCTTTGTGGGCAATCTGACCATTCCTGTGATTTTCAGTGTCATCTACATGAAACTGGTGCCAAACTGATTTCCCCAGCCCACATCGTCTTCTGTGATTAAAGCTGGGCACCAATCAGTGACCCTGTAACATTGCCCTGATGCTGAGCCCCAGACATATTCTCTTCTGGTTCTCACACTCTAGTGTTTCCTTAAGCTCTTAACCTCTCAGCGTGCTACATCAGAAGTTTGGAAGTCTTTTTAAATACCTTCACTCCCTTTATCTGTGCTACCACATGTTATTAATTGCCACATCTTACAGAGACTGTATACCAGGTATAGCCGCCAGGGCCCACTCCTCAGTCTTCTGGCCCCAGACTGGTCAGACGGCTGCTGCTGAACTCAGTGCCCCTGTCATCTGCTCCCCACCTGCAGCCCGCATGTTGTCTGCGTTGCTTGCATTACAAATCTGAGCATTTCTTAATGACTTAGTACCTTTACTTCCACACTGTAGCTCATTTCCTTGACACCCGTGAGTCTCCCCCCTTCGCGTCTTACTCCACCCCTTTTACCATGGGGTCCACTCACACTGACTCTTGCCTGCTAGTTGAACTCAGGTTGCACTTTCCTGTGTAAAGGTCAATTCACCAGCTTTTCTCTTTGTCCTTTGGGGAACGCCCATCTCTTAGCCCTAAGAGAACACTTTCTAGACCCACGACATTAGGTCGTGACTCTCCCCACAAATTTCAAAAGTTCTTACAACTTCCTATATTTTTACTTATTCCACTATTAACACTTTATTTAGACAAGTCTTTGGATGATAATTAGAGCTTCATGCCTGCTATTCTAATTTGAATGTATCATGCATGAGGACTGGAACTGAATCTTTTGTACTTTACCATTCTGGCACCAGTGCTGTGGTTAATACATAAATAATCACTGTGTAATAAATGCATGTAGAATAGAAACAAATTAATCTCTCTAAATTTCCTTTGAGAAGGAGAGGGGTTGACTTCACCACAATTTCTAGCAACCTGCTCAATTCTAGAATATTTGAAAGCTAGGTTTTCTGTCTGGGTGCCTCGTGGCTTGTCTAGGAAAGGAAAAAACAAAAGCCCCCAGTACTTTTAGAATGGAAGACCACCTGTTGAGAGGTAGCCAAGAAGGTCTTGGTGAAGCCTTATGATGGTGACTTTTGCTTCAGATGTCCTCTGTAAGGATAAAACTGGCTGCTTTGTGATGAGAAAACACAATTTTAGGGTTGTGATTGACTACATGACCTTGAGAATTCTGCCTCTCTCCTGAATATAGTTTCTCCAGCAAGAAAATGAAAGAATTGGACTCCAGAAGCCTCTAAGGGCAGTGTGTTCTTTCCACATCCTTTGTTGATCAACACATCTATATCAAGGTAGTAATGGCTTAAAGAAATAATTTGTCAGGTAATTTTTATTTCCACATAGGATCATTAGGAGATGGCAAAACTTGGACCCAAAAAGAGCCACATGTTGGCCATGCAGGCTCTGCAATACAGCATGGTTAGTCCTCAGGAATGACCCAGAGGCTTGGACACAGAGGTCAGGACTACAAATCCAGGTTGGCTTATGGCTAAAGACCCAGGAGTCACTCCCTTTTGCTCTCAGAGCCTCAGTTTCCCCATCCAAAACATAAGAGCAATGACACTGACTTCAATGAGGCATAGGAAGAAGCCAGTGAACCTATTAACCTATTATTGAGGAAATCCATGATGACTTCCAGAATGTTCCTTGTGGGCCATGATTCTTCCTAACCATTTAATGCACACAGGCTTGAAAATCTCTTCTACAAGTGAAGTATAGGCATTTCTTTGAGCTTTCAGGTAGAAGCACGCTATGGAACTGTGGAAATAAAGAGTAACACTGAAATTTGTGCACTCTAAGACAATAAACTATCTCCAGTCTACAGCCTGCAGTACAGAGTACCATTTTTTATCTAGAGATGGCAAAACTGGACCTGGAGTAACTTGACACTGTAGGCTACTGTCTCACAAATGATTTATTAGCAGAAGCTTCTCTGAGCTCAGAAGTTTACACACTTCCCAGGGTCCCTTTCATCAGAAAGAAATCTTGCTTCCTCTGAGAATGACTCTCTGGAGAGTCATATGAAAACTCCGTTTGTCCCTTGACACTCTCCTGACAATTCCACTTTTGGAAATGTCCTAGGATTGTCCTAGTGTCCACCACATAGATTGGTTAGCGAAAAAGAGCTCCTAGGAAAGATATATCTTAACCTGTCTGCTAATGAGTAGTATTGATATGTTTGTGGAAGAATATCAAACACAAACTCTTTAAATTCTATATTTGCCATCCTTATAACCTTGAGAAAATAGTTTACTTGTTTAAACCTTTATTTCTTCTCTTATAAAGGGAGTATATAAATGTCTCTGACATACAATTGAGTGAAAATCAAAAGATGAAGCATAAGTACAATCTTCAGCTCTAACTTCTTTTTATAAGTGAGATTCATAGGCGTCAGTGATTTTTCTTCCTTTAGAAGAAGGATAAGGTCCTCCAAGTCTTGTGATCTGAATAATAGCAGCTGCCATCAGATATTTCTTTGCTTTTATTGACGGGTCAGTCCCATATTTCTGAATAACTCTTATAGACAAGTAAGTTAGGTAAAATATTCTAGGAAGTCTGACAGGGTTAGGCCCTCATGGGAATCAGTACAGAAGATGAAAACATGCTGCACCTGTGTCTGGACACATCTGTTGAAGGCCAGGCCTCAAGATAAAGATGGATGAACAGTTCTACTTGCCTTCCCCAGGGATAACATACTATAATTGGCATCATCTGGTCCAATGAAGTCGATTTTTATGTATTTTTTGTCTTTTTTGAGACAAGGTCTCACTATGCATTTCGGGCTGACCTTGAGCTCACTTTTATAGCCCAGGCTGGTCTCGAACTTGCACCAATCCTCCTGCCTCAGCCTCCCAAGTGCTGGGATTACAGGTGTGTACCACCATGCCAGCCTCCAACGAAGTCTAGATAGACATCAGTCACCCAAGTAGACGACCACGGCCTCCTCACTCATCTCTTTCAAAAATAGATCTTTGTTTTTTCTAGGCTCACTTTCTGGGCTGGTGAGATAGCTGTTGTTTAAAGTGCCTGCTTAGGCAATCTTAGGCAACCACAGGGACTAAAGTTCTATCCCCAGCACCACATGCTGCTCCAGCCCTACCCCCAGGGCAGGCTGAGCTCGCCATAACACAAATAAGTGAAGTTAAGCTCACTTGCTATGTGACCTATTTCTCCATTGGACCAATATTACCTAAGCAACTATACATGTAACCTTATTGGCTGATCAGTTTTGAGCCACATTATACCTACTTGGTAATTTTTACCCACCATGTGATTTTGCTCGGAAACCCTTCCTGTGTAAAGCTGGGCCATAGCCACCCCCTTTCAGGTCTCCTATCTCTAAGGAGCTATCTCTCACAATAAATATTTCTTACTCCTAACCTCTGTTGTTCCTTACAATTTATTCTACGATTTTGGGGAACATGAATTCAACCTCTCTGTCTCTATCAGGCTGAAATTACATATGATTTCCCCTATAGCATAACCATAAGCTACAAATCTCAGAAACTGTGCAATAAGTACTTCCCATACCATTCTGCTGATCTCATCTGGTTTCAAGTAGGTGTGGACAGGGTGTGGTTCACTGGGCAGGGTGTGGTCCACTGTGTACGATGTTTTACTTTGTGGACTAACAGATCATCTACGAGTGGTCTCACAGAGCTGTCAGAGGTACAAGGAAAAAAATGGGAACGGAAGCTCACTCCATTGCGACTTGAGAAAGAGCTGAAGATCTTTCTCATTACTCCTCTTGGTAGATTCTCAACCATCACGACAGTAGACTAGCATATTTTCCAGGGAACACCTATTCCTTTCCCATTTCCCTTTAGGATAGAATCTAATTTTGTGGACCACTTTGGGATGGACTTTTGTGCTTTGCTATGACCAGAGAAACGTTTCCTATATGCCCAGGTAGCTTGGTTTGTTCCCTTGAGTGTCTATGAGTGACTTGGAGAAAAACAGACCTGAGTAGCTGCTTGTGGATAAGAGTGTATGTGTGTAAAGTTAACATGTGTGTAAAGTTGTTAACGTGTATGTGAAGTTAACATGTACCCAGTATAAAGTCTAGAGTGTGAGTGGGGAAAAATGTCTGTCGTGTGACACTGAGCTTTGGGGGTTTTTGTTGAACAGCACTCTCACTGATATAATAATCAAAATAAAGAATTCTCTGTGACCTCTACAGATAGGTGTGGGTTGTTCTGGTTTATAGTGTTCTGTGCATCCATGAGACCCTCTTTCTCCCTCCCAGTCTTAGCTGTGTGTTTAAAGCAAAACGGCTAGGAAGGCATGTGCTAGAGATAAGGAAGCTTTAATTCCCATACAGGCTTTTACCGACTTGGGAGAGTCATTAACTTTCCACTGCTTCAGTTTCCTCAAGTGTAAAATGAGATTAATAAGGTCTACCTTGCCAGAATATTGCAAGAACTTAGTATATCATGAATGTAAACCTTGACACTTACAATGTGTTCAGAAGATGTTTCTAATTTGTGTTACATGTGTTTGTAGATAATTTCACTATAACACTTAGAGTCAGATTCTATTGTTACCCTTTTACAGATACGGAAATAGAGGCCCAGAGAAATGAATTCACTTTTCTTACATAAGATGAAAACCACACATACTAGTAACACTAGAATATGCTGGTTGGATGATGGCTGAAATTTCTTTCCGCTTACCTGTGATAGAGTTTCTTGTCCTGAAATATGCCTAAATAATAAAAGTAATGAACAATTAAATGTCTAAATAATAGAAATATCTTATTTTAGCCCTGAGATTTTCCAAAGTGTGAGATGCATACCTGGGATGGTCCAGGAGGTGATTTACATGGGACAAGACATTGAAGACACTGAATCACATTGTGAAAAAGTCATTTCCTTTTCAATTACCTTTAAATGTCAAGGAAAAAAAAAAAAAAAACCTTAGATGCTAACGTCTTTAACACTGCTAACACTTGCTAATCTCCCCACTTTGCCACTCTTTTGTATAACAAAGGCAGAGCAGATTCCGGGCACACAGGCTCCGGGAAGAAGCAACAGCTTGTTTGAATTTCATTAGCCTTGGTGTGTTTCCTTTTTTTTTTCTTCATTATCATTTATTTAAAACACATATTTCTGGCTTTTCTTTTGCCATATAATTTAACACTCTTTTGTAACATGAATTTAGTTATCTACAAGGAACTGACTTAGGAAAAGCAAGTAAGTAAATACTATAAATAGTTCAAGGAGAAAAATTTCATGAAAGCAAAAGTTGAATGACAGTAGTTTATTAAATATTGTTTTATATGAGAGTTTCAATTTTGCTTTTTCACTATCTACCAGCCTCCCTCTTCTTTAACTTTGTCTACCATACCTTTACCTATATTTTGGTGCTTGAATAGCACATAAGGAATTAACTGGTAATGAAACTCAAGATAGTTTTTATCTATTTGTAATACAAACACTAAGCATGCTAGTTTGTGAAGATATAGCTTTATAAAACTATACCAAAGGAGACAGCAGGAATTTTGGAACATCCACTGATATATACCACTGGGTAACTGTGTAGCTGAGAAAATCATTTCTGTTTTCTAAACCCCAGTAGCCCTACTGATTAAATTAGGAATTTTAACTAGACACTCTCTAATTCAAAAATTTATGAATACCTTCAATATTATCTTTATTAAAACAATCACTTTGCTAGTGAGAATTTTAAATGTTTTTATAATAAACCTCTAGAATCAAGCACAACAATATATTTGCAATAGAAAGTTCATTAGCATAGCGTGATGTTTTTTATCGTTTTTGCATGTATTAATATGAAATATTTGGAAAAAATTAAACATTATATGCAAATGAGTACAACAAGCCTACTTTTGGAATAATAATTCATTATCTCTCTTATAATATATGTGAATAGCGTCTCTTCTTTTCCTAGTATGCCATAGCTATTAAGTCAGCACAGTGGAAGTTTACCAAGAAAGTATAAGAGGATCCTATCTTTCATTTGCATAAACCCCAGAATTCCACCTATCTAAAACTGTAAGCTATTAATAGGTGACAAGACTGTTACTAGATATTCATTTATTATGTTGCTAGTGGAGTCTAATGAATATTTACGGTATATTTTAGAAATTGTAGGGGGTTTTTGTAAGAAGAAAAGAAGAAAGTATGTTTGTGCTATAGCAAGAAGATTTTGCTCTGAAACGGCACAACTAGCAAAGATACCGAACTTCTATCTTGTGGTGCAATTTCCTTTCTTTGCTTTTCCTCATAGAGAATCATATCATTATAATATTAAGCTTGAAGGAAATTTGGAAGTCTACTTTGATGGCTTCATCTTAAAATGTATAAATTCAGACTCAGGAAGGTAGAGTAACTCACTCATGATTAAACACAGAGAAGGGTTGTATTGGGACTGCCCTCTGACTCTCCTGACTTCTTCCAAGCAGTTATACACTGCTGTACGTACACATTGACATGTAAGAAACTAGAGACATTTCTGTAATCAGAACAACCATTATGCCTGGAGATTTATCATCAGAGTCAATTCGAGGCAATCATGAAATTGATGGAATGCTTCATCAATACAGTCCTACCACTTCCCTGAACTACCTGTGATCCTCTTACCTCCATCCTGTCAGTACTACCAACACATACCGCCAAAGCCATTTTGGAAGAAATTAATTGGCACTGCACCATGATATTGCTTGTTCAGAATTGTGGTTTGGGTAGATTTTGTTTATTTCTACGGATTATACATTTTTGATAAATGACCCTCTGCTTTTCACAGGAGATAATGCTTCATGGCACGAGTGGAGGACCAGAATGTTGAAGTTTGATTTCAATGCACATTGATGATTACATGGATTAAAAACAAAATCATCAAACCTGCTAGTTTTACTAACCTTAGTAATGTTTCCAAGATTAAGTAGCTAGTTGAAAGTGGAATTTGAATAAAATAAGCATAACCTTCAGATTTTAATAATATAAAACAAGTGTGTGTGTGTGTGTGTGTGTGTGTGTGTGTGTGTGTGTGTGTGTTTAGTACAAGGTCTACAGGGTCTCACTACACAGATCTGGCTCATAGTGAGTCTCTTGTTTTCAGCCACCCAAGTGCTGGGATTATAGGTGCACATGACACCATGCCCCATCTCAATAGCCCTCTCATCATGCCCCGGGGGTGGGATAGTCACAGCACAGCCTGGGATCAAATATAAAACATTTGATAGGGGCCATGGGCTGATGTGCTACGCATCTGTGAGGTTAAGGTTATTTTATGACAAATTATGCTGACTCTAATTTATTAAAATAAACACTTGTGGAGAAATAATAAATCATGTACGAATTTTCCATTGACCGTGTAGACTTTGACTTATTAACAGTCGAGGCTGGGAAACTCATGGCTGTAGTTCACCAAGCAGCAGGAAGGAATATTGACTATGACCTGTGAAGTTTAAGCCATTCAATTACCAGGAATGCCCAGATGAGGACAGATGAGCAATAGCTACCATCTTTCCTATCAAACATAGCTCACACATTTACTGTGTTCCTCAAAGGTGTGCCACACTACAGCCATTAGAATCAGAGCTATCTTTCTTTGATTTCTTGCTCTTCTGTCTCAGTGATGTGACACTGGACAAGTTAACCAGCTTTTCTGGACGTGATCCTTCTTATAAAACGGAGACAACTGTCTCTACTTTGAAGACTTGTGGTTAACCCTAAATGAAAGATGAAAACTTGGTGAAGTGTTTTGATCAAGTAACTTCCATATGGCAAGCGATCAATGAAACATAGCTTTTAATAATAGAAGTAACGTTCCAATGTATAATGAATATCCTGGCAAAGACGACCATTCAAGCACCTGATCACACTAATTAAAATTTGTCTTACATCCTAAACTCACTGAAAATCTTACCCTCCCTTCACTTTAAGTTGTTTGTGGGGAAATGCACCCAAATTTAACAATAGAGAAATAAAATCTTTGAGTCACTAGGTTTCCAGGAACTGTCAGTTCTTCTCTAAAAACTGTGAAATATGAAGAGTATCAATTATTATATGGTTGACATGCATAGTTTATGCTTATTTTGAAAAACAAAGAAAAGCCCACCGCTGCTCTGCTGACCAACCCTGTCTAGGTATTATCTTCCTTTTAGTG
Source organism: Myocastor coypus (assembly GCA_004027025.1). NCBI lineage: Eukaryota > Metazoa > Chordata > Mammalia > Rodentia > Myocastoridae > Myocastor > Myocastor coypus. The sequence continues at coordinate 38,801 of PVJA010005135.1, read as the reverse complement.
TGGTGCTCAAGCACTTTGGCTGTACACCTCAACTACTCTTTAGCTGAAGAGTCCCCAGTCTCTGCCGTTCCTTATTTAATTTATTATTTTGTTTTATGCCTGTATGCTGAAATTCCGTTTCAGCTTCTCTGCCTTAAGAAATTCAACTTGATATTAAAAGTACCACTGGGAAGCTCTTTCTAGGAACATCAGGAAAATGGGAATGATAATCGCGGCTCTCACTTACTGGGCTCCTGTGCATGCCAGACACCTTGTACCAGGCAAGCACATCACAGTTTGCCATTCTTTCCATTCTAACATTTCTCTAGTTGATTGGATAGCTAATAAATCTCGGTCTACCAGTACCTCCCCAACTGGACAATGGCACTTGAGGAAAGAGACTATGTTTAGTATTGCAAGAAACAATCCTACAACCATTCTTAGTACGGGTTCTTCATCACTAATGGTCACAATGATGAAGAGAAGGGTCAGACTGTAGTTAATAAATATTTGTTGAGTGTGAATGCTGTATGAAAGATTCAAATATCAAGCTGGGGATTGGGCTTAAGACTTACTTTTTCCATCTATAAGATTTTATGATCTATTTAACCACATGTTCAAATAAAAACCCCCTACTTCAGAGTTAGGAATTAAAAGTAAAACGTGGATACTGATATCTCATGAATGTTTGAGCTTCACACATCTTTACTCAACAAAGGGCCACACATGGAATTACATGTAGTCACATATCTGGACTAATTCTTTACCCCTGCATCAGCTTAATCCCCTTAGCTTCTCAGCAGCCTGTGCAAGAGGGTACTCATAAGTAATCACCCAACTGAAATGTCAACCAAATCACTAACAATGGATTATCTCCAGGAAGGAGGTGACAAGTAGTTCTCAACATAAAGAAATTGTTATAAATTCCATTTGTCGCATGGATACATACAGCAAATGTTTCCTTCTATCAGGACGCCAAAATAGCAATTATCTCAAGGCTAATGTTATAGCAGTTATTGTCTCCCCTGTTTCATTTCTCCCCATCTGGGTCCCAACACAGATGCTGGTGTGTCTAGATGCGCATGTCAAGGGGCAGCTCTCCCTATACCTGTTTTAAGTCCACTTGTCCACTACCTAGTGCCTCTGCTTGCTGTTGATTGGACAGGCTGCTGCATATGGCTACACACAGCTGACTTTTCACCTCTACATCTTCTGTCCCTCAGATAGTGGAAAAGGCTGACTTTTGACTCTAGCAGAAAGATCGTGTCCATATTTCACAACTTACCAGCTGTGTCATCTTGATAAGTCACTGAATCTTTCCGATCTCATCAATTTGTACTTCCATGAAATGCAGACAAGCTCATTTTCCTGATGGTGCATTGGGGAATTTGACAAGATATTCCATGTAAGTTGTCTATCTTACCAGTAGACTCTGGATACAATAACTCACTTTCTCCTCACTCTACAATTCGATTTTATAGATCTCTAGAGATTAAATGGCCATTACTGATTATTTGGTCTACTGCTTTCATTTAACACATGAGGAAATTGGGGTTTGTAGAGGTACCGCGTGCTGCATAAGGTGTCAAACGAATTAGGGATTGAGCGAGGATCGGTTTATGAGGATACATACTGCTTTCAGAATTAGAGTACTGCCCTAAATCATTTAGTCACCCAGATTCATTATTTGCTGTGTATGCATGATTTTGATGTTACACATCAATGTTTTTAACACTTTTATTATTTCTCGAGCCAAAGATTTGAAAAGAAGCAAGAACATATCAATTCCACCACTTGTAACACCACAATTACCTCCAAAGATGCTCCCATGTTGGCATAGCACAGAGATAATAATATTAGCTTCCATGTTTCAATTTTTTTTCCTATACTACTAAGTGCTAGGGACCATGTTTATCATTTTACATACTTATTTAATCCTCCACAAACTGTATAAAATATTGATACTGTTCTTTTCTTAGGGGAGAAACTAAGGTACAGGGGTATTAAAGAATGTAGACAACTTTATATACTATTGGTAAGTAGCTATTACTGGATTTGATATGTAGTGCTTTCTCAAGTCACACTGTTGACCATTAAGTTATCTTATGGCAATGCAAAAGTAAAACTAATAATGATAGTATGCCATCTGGGGAAATACAGGGACTGCAGCTCTTCATACTAGAGCACCTGAGCCTTCAAGTGGAAATCAAGGAAGCACTCCCAGAGAGGTTGATTTTGTAAGTGATGTTGTCCATTTGATAGTTTAAGTAATAGATGTTGTTATTCACTCCAGTGGTGAAAGTTTAGGAGAATTGTATTGCGCCAGACATCAGACTAAAAGTGAAATATAAAATGTGAGAGACCAACCTTTGATTTGGTAGCACTTTATAAGTTTTAGGTACTTTCACGTATAGGTTTAGCTGAAGCAACTCAGTGCCACCTCTCTGGTGAGGGCAGGCCATGAGCAAGAACTCCAGTTTCACAAGTAGGAAAGCCTAACCTTACAGTGATGGTAGTTTTGATAAAAGATGTCTTAGGCAAGATTGTGGAGGAACTGTTAAGAGGGGCTTCTGTAGTTATTGATGGTACTTTGTGTAATACTTCACTCTGCTTCTCTTTTATTCTGTTTAAGCTAAATTAAAGAAAATCTTGATGATTCAGAGAAGAGAGAATTCATCTGTCCATGGCAGTTTCCCCAAAGCTTAGATGTTGTATCAAAGTTTGGCATGACTCTGTGTCTCAGACAGATCTCAATGAAATCATCAAACAGGAACATATGGTGTAGATATTTTGTATTGTTGGCTAAAGTGAGAGGAGGCTGTTGCCAGAATAGTAAGGCTATAGGGAATGATGGACTTACATTCTTGCCCTGCGAAAAGATTTACCAATCCTCTAGGAGGTGTAAGCAAAAGACAGACATAGATAAGCCTATCATTTTTCAAAGAAAATATGCTTTGGATCATGCAGAGGCTGTACTCTCTGTGGCAAGGAAACAATAGCATTATCTGTTAGAAGCTTTTTTAAAGGCTGACACAACACTCGGCTCATGTAGCACACAAACTTCCATGGCCTTTAGCAGTAGATGTTGAGGATACCATCCTGCTTGGATGGGTCCACAATAAAATGTACTCTTAAATGGAATGAGTACTGACTGGCACAAGCAACTTTTGATAACATGTTCATCCAGTGATTCTCCTCATTTTCCAGGACATTTAATTTTTTTGAAAACAGCATGGAAAATCAGACATGCTTTCTCGTAAAAGATGTATGCAAGCATATATCTATTTTTAATACAGTTTAATAAAAAATTTTAATACAGTTTTCTAGAGTTTTAGAGAACTCTAAACCTAAAAATAGGCAGTCTAATTTTCCATATATGCATAGTTAAAATTGCATAATCTTTAATTGTTGAGTTGTACTTAATCAACATTAGTTTGTAAGTTTCTTATTTTATCTACAATGTATGTATACCTATAAATAGGCTGTCTCTTTTTTATAGTTGTACCTATCATGACTAAAAATATGCTAGGCATTTAAGTTACTTTGAGGGTGAGGGTTAGGGTTAGGGTTAGGATTAGGGTTAGGGTTAGGGTTAGGGTTAGAGAAAAAACAGTAAAAAAATAATTAAAAAAAAGAAAACAAAAAAAATAAGTTACTTTGAATCAGGCCAACAAGATAGCTCAGTGGACTGAAGCACCTGTTTAGGCAAGTTTATGCAAGCACAGGGACTGTGGTTTGATCCTAGAGAGCACATGCCACATCAGCACTGCTCCCAGGGTGTGCTGAGCTCGCCAGAGTACAGGTGCATTAGAATACTCCTTTAACCCTAGTGCTGAGGATGCTGAAATCATGAGGATTTGGGCTGGGGAGATAGCTCCATGGCACAAATGCCTGCCTGGCAAGTGTGCAAGGGCATGAATTTGAACCCCAGTCCTGCAAAAAAATAAATAAATAAAATAAAAGCATGAGAACATGAAGATCACCATGCATCCGAGCTGCACAGTGAGACCCTCTGACAACAATCAATACATTTTTAAAAAAATTACTTTGAATCAAATTAATGTTTACTATGGCTAAATGTTGCGTTAGTTAGCTATTGCTGTTTTACAAAGGTTTTCCCAAATGGCTTGAATAATAACCATTGACACAGCTTATAATTTTGGAAGTGAGCAATTTAGGTTTGGCTTAGCTGGGCAGTTTCTTTCTTTCTTTCTTTCTTTTTTAAATTTATTTATTTATTTATTTTTAATTTTATTTATTTATTTTTTTTATTCTTGTTTCAGAACCTTTGTTTATTCACTCATTTTTATGGCTGGCTCAGCCCGCCCCAAGGGCAGGGCTGGCACAGCATGTGGTGCCGGGGATCGAACCGCGGTCCCTGAAGCCGCCCAAGCTTCCCCAAGCAGGAGCTTTAGACCACTGAGCCATCCTACTTTCATAGGTTCACTCACCTGTAGCCAGGTGTAGGTCCACATCAAAGGTTTTGTTTGTGTTGCCTCATTTTTTTTTGTTTTTTTTTTTTTGACATTACTTTGGGTCTTGACTGAGATGACTGTGTTGATTTGTCTTTAACCAACATGAGCTATCACTTTCCATCATGTAACTATGAGGTAAGTGCTGTAAGAGAGAAGTAGAAAGGAACAATATTTTGAGGCTCAAATACCTGATCAATTATTTTCAGATTCTGCAGATACTTCTTGTCTTCTCTACATTTGCTTTAGACTTTCCTTCCAAAAATGCAATGCTAGTCGGCACCTATTAACTTCTTCATCGCTCATATAATTTTACCTTTTCTTTTAGCTAGAAAAAAAGGCTAAGTCATTAATTTATACAAACATCTTGACTCAGAACCTTTAATACTGTGCTGTATTGTCAGAGATGACATCATTAAAGAGCAATACAGAGCTCAGTAGTTTGCTACTAAAACAAGAAGGAATCTATGAATAATGAAAGATCAAGAATAGAAAGTCAAAGGTCATGAGCCAACGGAAGAGCTGTAGCCACCACTGCATGTGAGGGAAACTTCTTCAGCACCCTCCATCACCATTAAGATTTCCAAAACAGCATTACTGGGGAAGAACCCTTCTTGAAATATGTGGGAGCTACAAGGTTGAAGTCTAGCATCATGGTGATGTGGGGAACTCCTACGATTAAGATACATGTACACAGGAAGACATTTTCTGTTTTAAGGAAAAGAAAAATAATAAAATGTTAGAAATGATACAGCATTTCAAAAAACAAGATGATAGGAATTTAACAGTGGTTATTATATTAAATATTGTTGTCTTCGAAGTAGTTGTTCAGATTGTCAGATACAAGCATGTAAGATTTGTCAAAAAATTAGGCATTAATTATTTCTTCAAAGAAGCCAATAAAATTAATAGTACAATTAACTTAGCTATTATATATATGTATGTACATATATAATATTACATATAATATATAATTATTATATACATATATAATATGCATATATATATAAAATTTCCATTTCCTTCACTTTTTTTCCTTTCTCCTTTCCTTCATCTCAGATATTCTTCTATTCTTAGCCGGGCGTGGTGGCGCACGCCTGTAATCCCAGCACTCGGGAGGCTGAGGCAGGAGGATTGGTGTGAGTTCGAGACCAGCCTGGGCTACAAAAGTGAGCTCAAGGCCAGCCTGAACTGCATAACGAGACCCTGTCTCAAAAAGACAAAAAAAAAAAAAAAAAAAAAAAAAAAAAAAAAAAAAAAAAAAAAAAAAAAAAAAAAAAAAAAAAAAAAAAAAAAAAAAAAAAAAAAAAAAAAAAAAAGATATTCTTCTATTCTGAACAGTTTCTCTCCCTTTCACGATATCTATGCTTAACACAATGAGTTCAGAGAAAAACAAAAATGACAGTGGTAGCCTATTATAGAGTGGGATGCCTTATTCACAACCGAGCAACATCACTCTCCAACTATCTGCAACAGCTGCCCCATGCCTGAAAGGCTGTCTATGAATACTCTGCGTCCATTTCACGACCAGGTGTTTTTCTGGAGCTGTCATGTGGCTTGAGATGGGTCTCTTTCAAAAGGCAAGCAATTTTGATGTAGGTGGAAAAACAATTATAACTGTAATAATTGTTATAAAAAGGATTTGTTGTTCTTTTCAATTCTTATTAACCTGGACTTTGTTTAAGAGGTTTCCAATTAACTTCTTCAGATTTTGTTTACTCTTTGGGGTTTTTATAATAGGGAGACAATATGATGTTTATACATGTCGGTCTGATTTATCTCATTTATGAGTATTGTCTCTCGTTGCAATTATTTACCTATAAAAGCCTTGAGTTTATCATTCTTTATAGCTGAACAATACCCCATTGTATAAAAATATCACCATCCCTCTTTATGCTTCCACTGGAAACTCCCATGGTCCTTGTATACTACCTACTAGCCATATCTTTTAAAATCAGATTTTATTGATAGATTTTATTTTTATTTATTTATTTATTTATTTATTTAGTCTTTTTGAGACAGGGTCTCGCTATGCAGTTCAGGCTGGCCTTGAACTCACTTTTGTAGCCCAGGCTGGTCTCGAACTCGCATCGATCCTCCTGCCTCAACCTCCCGAGTGCTGGGATTACAGGCGTGCGCCACCACGCCCGGCTATTGATAGATTTTAGATATACATAATGATCATGTACATCATAAAGGACTTGTGCCTCTACATAACTTGATCATTTCCCCATTCTCCTCTCCTCTCCTTCCTTCCTTCCTTCCTTCCTTCCTTCCTTCCTTCCTTCCTTCCTTCTTTCCTTCCTCTCTCCCTTCCTTCTTTCCTTCCTCTCTCCCTTCCTTCCTTCCTTCCTTCCTTCCTTCCTTCTTTCCTTCCTTCCTTCCTTCCTTCCTTCCTTCCTTCCTTCCTTCCTTCCTTCCACCACTTCTGCTCCCCTTTACAAGTGCTTTGCTTCCTGTAGTTCCTTTTCTCACTTATTTTCCTTGTTCCTCCCCTCCCCTATTCCTTCCCTATGGGGATATTTCCTTTCTATCCTACAGTATTTAATATACATTTTGGCCCTTATTTAAACTTTCAGTTTCTCACACCAGAGAAACAATGCCACATCTACAAATGTGTGTCTCATTTATTATTTATATATAAGAGTATGGACTCAAGGTGCTTGATCAATTTATCATAGGTCACACAGGGAGTTCTATTTGAGAAGAGTCCTAATCCTTACCACTCTTATTCTCTTACTCTTGGCAAATTGTGGGCATCCAGTAAGTCATTCTTGATCCAGTTTGTACACAAGTCTTATGCTCAGCACAGTGAGTAGAGAGAAAAACAAAACTGACAGTGTTAGCGTATGAGAGACAGAGAAGGACACAGCATTCACAACTGAGCCTCATCAGTGTACAAGTGCCTATAAGATCTGCCCCATCCCTCAAAGGCTGCGAATACTGTGATGCAACTTGAAGACCAGATGTTTTCAGGGGCAGTCCTGTTGCTTATAATGGGTCTCTTTCAAAAGACAAGTAATTTTGATGTAGGTGGAAAAACAATTATAACTGTAATAATCATTATAAAAGGGATAACGTTGTTCTTTTCAACTCTTATTAACCTGGACTTTGTTTCAGAGGTTTCCAATTAGCTTCTTGTATCTGCGTAGTTAACCTTTTCTGGGCTTTTCTCTCCGGACTCTCTCCCTAACACCTAGGCCTGCATTTCTGTCCATGGAGTTTTCAGAAATAGCTGGAATCCAGCCTCCTGAATAGCTCCTGAGTATGGGATAATTGCAATATAATTAATGAATTAAAAAGAATGAAATGTTTGAAGTGCTTTCAATATTCCCTTTCCTATAACTAGCCACAGGAAACATGTTCATTAACAATCTTATACTGACAGCCCCCAGGCTCTGGATAAGCTAGCTCTGCTTCCAATAAGAAAATGAATTGATGACCTCTCAGTTTTTGTGTCTCTAAATTCTGTGAGGAGAGGAGAGGCTAAATCTAGACCCTCCAGGAAAACTATTGATCAGATCTAACCCCTTCCTTCATCTTCAATTTCAGCATACCTTACCGAGTTTCGAATACCAAGAACATTTTCTCCATCTCCCCTTGTCTTGTGTTACTCTCTGTCACTTGGAAACACAACGATGTTTGACCCGTATTAAGTCTCCTGTCTCCCATATTGTCTTCCCTTTGCCCTTAGCTAGGAAAGAGCTGAATCATTAATTCACACAAGCATAGTAATGGGTCAAATCCATTCATGCTGTGGCTTGCAGTCCTAGGTAACATCATCCATGTCAGAGGCCCCGCGGGTACTGGGCACCATAGGATATGTCTGGCACAGGTAGACACCTGAGATCTAATTTTATTTGAAGGTTTTGGGTGGTGACAGTTACATTAAATTAAATATTGATACCTTATGGAATAAAATTAAAATCTGTGTGGATTTTCTAAGACTCATCATTATGTTCCAAAAAATTATATTTATGGAGAAAAAATTACATGTACGGAGGATTGCTTCAGGCAAAGTCTAATCAACCAAGAACGATGAAGATATTTGTTACTAAGTGTAAACAAATGCCATTACCATGAATGATTGGTGCCAGCGCAAGGCAACCAGCATTGCAGTGGGAGTTTCATCAACATAGCAGGTTAGTGAGGTAAGTGTTTTAGGGTAGGGTCCTATTCCATATCTCCATTTAATTACTTATTTATTTGTTTGTTTATTTGATATGTAAGTTTCCAGTATGCACTGGAATACTTCCAATAGCGTACTAAACCATGTTCAATAGGTAATACATTGATGAATGACATGGCGATGGCTTCCTCAAAGATTTGATAGGCTAGTGGGCGAGATAAGATGTCTATCTATACATAACTATAATAGAGACAGAGCTGGAAGCAACAAGATAGGAGCAATAAAAGTACTGTGGAGTCTAGAGGAAGTGGATATTATCTGCCGCCAAGGGGATCTGAAGAGGCATTCTAGAGGAGGGAGATTTTTGGCTGGAACTTAAAAGATGGGTAATATTTGGATGAGCATGGTGCTTGCTACTGTGTTGCTGCACAGTTCTTAGCAAAGGTAAGGAGACTGAACCCAAGTAGCAGAGGATGGGGCAGATATGGGATAATTGACTCTATATGTCCAGCTAGCATGGGGCTATGGGAGGAAAACCTGGTCAGCAAGAATCTGAGAAAGCATTTATATGTAACACTAAAGGGGGGTGAGGCTATTGCACGCATTTAGCTAATGTGCTGTGTGAGTCTTTGTAGTCTGGCGAGAAGACAGTGCAGCCAGGTGACACTTGATTGGGGTGCATGAGATGACAGTGAAGCAGGCATTCAGGTTAGCCAGTTAGTGAGAGTTCTAGCTGGCAACAGAGAAGGATTGATCAAACGAAGCCAGATCAAATCCCAGCACCCCCACTGTATACACAAGAGGACACCAGCATGATATTTTACCTTGTAACAAATACAAATAAAGAGAAATCAAAGACTAGAGCAGTGGAGGTGATGTGAAAAAGAGCCATGGGATAACACCGAGAAAACCTATAAAAATCAAGATAAAGTAGTACTTTTACATAACCGGCTCATCTAAGTATAGGCTTTTGAGATGGGGAAATTGGTAATGTATGAAATATTTATTGAGTATGTCTATGGAGCATGTACGTAATTCTGTATTAGGTACAGAGCCTTAGAGGCTGGCTTCCTAGAGATTCCAAGAGGGCAGGAAATAAGGGTTATGGACCAAAATGATGGGGTCAAGTGGATGTTTTCAGCACTGGTGGGGCTTTGGAAGACTGGGATCTAGGCACCCAGTCTCAGTGACCCCAGCCACTTGCTCCAGAGAATTCAAGGTATGCAGATGTGATGAGTTAGACATGGAGTATTGCTTCTAGACTCTTGGATAAAGCCAGAAACATCGGTCTTCCAGCTTGAAATCAGCTGGAGGATTTCTCAATCCTCTGTGACAGTTAAATTGTGTTTGTATACATATGTTTTCTGTTTTTCATTTGTTCCTCTAAACCAAGCATCATGCTCAGATTCTGAAGGTGGTAGGATCTCTGAGTTAAAAGGGAAAGCCAAGCCTTCTGCTTTCATAAGAATAACAGAGTAGGGGCCCGGCAGGATGGCTCGGTGGTCTAAAGCGCCTGCTTAGGAAAGCTTTGGCGGCTGCAGGGACCACGGTTCGATCCTCAGCACCACATGCTGTGCCAGCCCTGCCCTTGGGGTGGGCTGAGCCGGCCATAAAAGTGAGTGAACAGACACAGGTTCTGAAACAAGAAAAAAAAAAAAAAAACTGAAAAAAAAAAAAAAATAAAATAATTCTTAAAAAAAAAAAAAAAAAAAAAAAAAAAAAAAAAAAGAATGACAGAGTATGCCTTCTTCTGATGTGTCAGGCCACTGGAGATGTCTTCGGAAAAAAAAATATATATATATATATATATATATATATGTTCTCACCATGTTTTACTGTTGAGTAACCTTGGTTAAGATCCTTACAATCTCAGAGATTCAGTATTCTCATTTGTGAGCAAGATTATACTTCTGTTTGCCTGCAAGGGCCCTTGTATGGATTAGGTTAGATAATACATGCAAGTAATTTAACAGAGAACCTGCAATTCATTAAATGCATAGCAAAAAGTTATTTACTTCATATTCTCTAATTATTATGATTATTCTTACTGCACTACTTTCAAATTGTCTGACTTGCTGGTCCTAAAAGGAGCTGTATCAATCGTTCAAAATATTTTTCTTTGTGAATTGTTTTAAAATTATAACTTAGAAGGTAAAACAAAGAGTAAAGACTAAACTCAGACAGCATCGTACCAAGTGTATGTATTATTCGGCATTATTTGATTGTGAATGGCAGAAAGCAGAGTGGCTCAAGCAAAACAGAGAAAGCACAGTCTTGTAGACACTCTCCAAGGATGACGAGTAGATAGCAGAAAGTGTCTGGGAAGCTCTGTTCCTTTCGTTGCTGTAGTCAACAGGAGAGGCAGAGTGGCTCCTGGTAGCCTCAGGCTTATGTTCTACCTGCCAAGCTGTTCCAGCAGGGGAGGTATTCCAGTTAAAGCTTTTTGCATTCCATCGACCTGATGGGGATCCTCTGCCTTCCCCAGTAGAACTCTATGTCTGAGTGATAGGGATAAGATAGTTAATGGGGCCGTGATTCTATTTCCACTCTTGATGCCAAAACATGGAAATAGTGCCTCAGCTTTATAAACTGAAAGTAGGAGGAGCAGATTTCTAATGCCATGGACCTTAAGGTGTGATCCACTGACCAATGACATCAAAACCCCTTGGGAATACTGGCTAGAAACACTTCAAATTCGCATGTCCCATCTTAGAACAACAGTATCAGAAACTCTGAGAGGAGGTTTCAAGAATCTGTTTGAACAAGCCTCTTATATAATTCTGACATATGCTTCAGTTTGAGAATCATTATTCTAGAAGAGGCATGGACTATTTCCAGCAAGAGACAGAAGGATGCTGAACAAGCAGAGATAGCAGATGTTTGCACCCTAATAAATCATCATGTCCATTTTACCAGCATAAAATCTGAGGATTAATCAGATAATGGAATGAAAACAGGGTTTCATGTCTAATAAACAGGGTCTCAGGTTCTCACGTTCAGCTCCTGACCTAGTTCCCTTCCACTAGGGTTCTGCACTAGAAAGCATGAGAATAAACTTCTTGCTCTTGCTGACAGACATTGCACCTGCTTGTGTGGCCTGTTCATTTATAAGCTTTTTCTATGCAAATCTCCATCATGTAATAGCAGACTGACCTAACGCACAAGATACAAGCTCCTCTACTGCCATAATGGAAATACTTTGAGAAGAACTTGAGACATATTAGATAGTGGTTTCATTTCCTATCTATTCATATCCCACAAAGCTTTCTTAAGCCCAGAGGTTCTATATAACCAAGTATCATGATTGTTCGCAGATGTTGCTTATACCAGGGCCACGCTATTCATATTTTACATTTGAAAACCATCTTTCAGCTTAGGTCAAGTGAAATAACCTTTGCAGAATGAACTAGACTGAAGTCAACAAAAATTTATTGAGCAGGGAGGATGTGACCAGGGCTGTCAGTCATGGATGAGCTCATGAGGGAAGAACGAAGCATGTACCTTTCCCTAGAGGAAATCCCAAGTCAGTGCGGCAGGTGAGATGAACACAACTAAAAGAATTAGAGAATTTCACGGCCAATCTTGTTCTTCAGCCATACTGTCATGCGCTTTGCATCTGAGTATTCTTTTTATGCTTTGGGAATTTTTCTATCTTATGAATCTCAAGAAACAGTTCACTTTCCACTTAAAGCTGGAAAAGCTAGATACAGACTTTCCTGACTACCTAGGGAAGAAAGTGCTGTTTGGTGAACCAGAGGTGTCCGATGGGAGACAGAGAGAAAGAGAGAGTCAGTGAAAGGACAGGACAAACTATCACAGAGACAGCAGCGGCTTTTGTCTGTTTTCCACTATACCAGTAATAAAGCAGCCAGAAGCTCTTTGCTGGGGTTCTGGCTCCTCAGGACAGCTGTGGAATCCAATGCTGAAGCAATGGAACCGTGGATAGCCTGACCAAATTTTTACTGTGTTGTTTTCGGGTTTTCTGTTCTTTTTGTTTCCTAAGACTTCCTTGTGAAATCATGAACTTACTAAGATTTTTTAATAGTCTTGTACCTGGCTTAAATTTAAACACTGTGCTTCTTTTGGCTGTCTGTATGTGTCCCGACCAATGAACACTGGGTCTGATCTGTTTCTCAGTACACTATTCTTTCTTGCTTTGCAGGTTTTGGCCTAGAACAAGAGTCCCCCAACCTAGACTGCTGTTCTCCCATTGTCTTATATCATCTCCACCTAGTAAGTACTTTGGACTCACCCCTTATGCCTTCGGACCCCATTCAGGACACAGCTAGGAAGCATTGGGTACAAATAAAAGAGTCAACCTTCTCTAGACATTGCATCTTGGTCTTGACTTCCTAGAATCCTGAACTACAAGCAATACATTTTTTATTCTTTATAAACTACACCTTCTAAGGTGTTCTGTTATAACAGACTGAGTGGGTTAAAACCAAAAAAAAAAAAAAAAAAAAAAAATTGGAGAACAGTTAGAAGTCTTGCTTTATTTTGGTTTTGTTTTACAAGTGTGGATAATGTTTGAAAGGAAGAGTGCAGGATGGTGAGCGTGGATAAGGAGCCAAGCTCTCCAGTAGTTCAGTAAGGCCAACAGCGTGATGTTCAAGCGGGGCACAGAGGGATTAGCAGGTGAGTGGGGTGAATGAATTTACTCAGGCCTCTTTTATAAGGGCACTAATCCTAGGAACCAAGGGACCTTGCAGAGCCCTAATTCCTTAGTACTGTTGCTTTAGGGATTATACATTTCAACAGAAAAAGTTTGAAGGAGAGAAAACCTTTAGACGATAGCACTCTTGAAAACTAGCCTAAAGAAGCGTGAGGGTCTTTCACTTATAATCATTACCATTGTCTGGCATGCTACGAGGCTCATGGAAGCTGCACTACTTGAGTTGTTGAGCAGACAAAGACTATTAGGAGATGTGGTACACACCGTGAACACTGTCACCTTTATGAGAAGGCAGTAGAGACTGGAGTTAATCCCAAAAGCTTCCCAACTCAGGTGGAGCCTGGGTTGAAATAGTTGTAGGATTCAACTGACGGTGGCCGAATCACTACATTTCAAGATCAAGGAACATTATGGATGTAAAGATCAGGTATTTGTTACTCTGTGCCCAGAGGGTAGGTTGGATTACTTATTGAAAAGATATGGGAATTGTGTAGAGTAAGAGAAATAAGTTCAGTTGCACAGGGAAGAGACAGCCTATCTTGGTGGATTTGTATTAAAATAATCTAAGGGCCAAATGTCTCTGCACATAGGTCTTCTCTCACTGACCTTCATTTATGAAAGGAGAATAACAAGTAGCCTATACTCTCCTTAGGGTGGGGTGCATAGTAATGTGTAATGTGCTTTTGAAATTAGACACAATCATCTGATATTATAAATCCCCCATCACTAACTGGTGCTTCGCAGGCAATATATGAGAATGGTATATAGGGTTTAAGTTTCCCAGTGGTGTGGCTCCCGTCTACTTTCTCAGACTGCTTCTTACTGATCAATTCTCAGAGTTGTTCACATTTTCTTATTCTTTTTTACATGCTCTCTCCTTTGATGGTGCTGCTGTTTCTTTTCCTATTACTGCCCTTCCTGGTCCATTTGGTGAACTGGACTATCACTGTCAGTGATAACTGGGTTATCACTGATTGAGGCTCTGATCATACTCTTCTCAAGGAAATCTCTTTTGACCCAGAATCAATCATTTCAGCTTCTTTCATATTTTAAAAGTTCTATTTTCAAATTTTCTTTTCTTTAAAAAAAAAAAAATTATTTATTTATTTTTTTCTTGTTTCAGAGCCTTTATTTGTTTATTCACTCATTCTTATGGCCAGCTAAGCCTGCCCCGAGGGCAGGGCTGACGCAGCATGTGGTGCCGGGAATCGAACCGCGGTCCCTGAAGCTGCTCAAGCTTTCCCAAGCAGGCGCTTTAGACCACTGAGCCATCCCGCCGGGCCCCTATTTTCAAATTTTCTATGCTCCATGATGTGTCCATAAAATAGAAAATACTAAAGAAAAAAAATTTGATAATTAAATGTAGTTGGAAACCATGGCACACTAGAAACATTCATCTCCTAAACAGTAAGCACCTACTGTGCTCCGTATGAATGTTAGCCAGTACCTGTGGCAGGTGTGGCAGTGGCATCATAGAACTATCAATTTGTGAGGTTAAGCTGGTGTGAGAAACTGAGAGACCATTTCCAAGTACCCTACACTACTTCCAACCACTGTCATTGTCCGATAAGGCAACCTAGGTCCAGAGAAGTTAAGAGCTTAAAGCACAAAGCATTTCATAAAAGAGCAAATAAAGAAACCAATTCTTATAACCTTTAGCTCAGAGATATGTCCATATCACCATTCGGTTTTATGTCTATTCTGGTAATTAATATTCTGCATCTTAGCTACACTTGTTAACTGTTATTTTTATAGTCCTTGCTAATGCTGTGGAGGATTAATGTGCTTTTTCCTACCTTATTGTCACATTATACTGCATCTAAGTCACAGTGTATGTATGCCTTCATTTTAAAAAATACAGAATGACTTCCTAATATCTGAAGAGTTCATAAATTATAAATTGAGAAACACATCATTTCTGCCCACCTCCTTTCTTTCCGTAGCAATTCTGGATCCATTTCATGGTGATCTGTAAATCTTTGAACTTGTAACAGGAGGGTGGATAATTCTAAGAGTGCATCCAAAAGAAACAGTTTGCATTGTTTGGAACAATGAGCCATTTTGTAATTGGATAGTAGACCTGAGATGGCATGAATGAGATCATGTCTATAAAACGGTCTGAGCCCCTCAGAGGCAACTACTCCATAAATACAAGGGATTGTTGCTCCAGTGTTTGTAACACACATAATATGTGCACTGCTCATTACTGAGAGGAAAATGGTCTATAAGGGGCTTCATAAATAAAAGTGTATACCAGCTTCCTCCTCCTCCCATTGCTCCTGGCTCAGTTCTGACCTCTGAGCCAGAATTTTACTTTGCTTTCCACATTATGTCTTATAATACATAAGAAAATTTTGAAGGGAAATCAGAAAATCATTTTTTCAGTAGATCATAATGTGTTTTCTGGACACCTACTGTGTGCTAGTGGTATGCTAAATGCTTGGCATCTCCATGTGGGCTTTGTCTGCAGCCCTCTCTCTGGCCCCAAGAAGCTCTGACCTCAAATGAAACTCTTTGCCACCCCAAACTCTTCCCCTGTTCTGTGAGCCCTCAGAGTCCACACTTGCACAGACATCCGACACGTCCTTTTGAAAGAACCTTACGTGCAGAAACCACTTTTTGCTTTGTCCCATCACAGCAGTACACATATCACTGACTGGCAGTAGAAGATTCAAGAATAAAAGTTAACTAAAATAAAGGGAGTGAAAAATGACTGGAGATCATTATACATAAATTGGTGGCATCTTGGTAATATCTGATTGGGATACTGGGAGCACGTTACAGACTGTGTCCAGTTTATAGTGGTTGGACAAACAGTTTGAAAGCTGTATGATTGTGCAAAACTGATGAGCATTCAGTAGACTCTATATATTGATCTCTGAGTTTTGGTCTTTTCTCCTGCTAGGAGTATATGGTGGCTACCCTCTTGTGACACAGGACAGCATCAGGGAGCCACAACTCCTGCTCAGCCCTGTCATTACAAGAGTAAGCAACTGTTGGTTCTCCATGCACTGTTCTGTTTCCTCATGGAGTTTGGTAAGTTAATACATGCGTGTAAAATAGTATTTTTGACTTAACATGTTTTTTATTTATGGTGAATTTATTGGGCAATATCCCTAATTACAGATTGGAGAGTATGTATATTTCAGGTAGAAAAAAAGAGAGAGAGAGAAAATGTCTTGAAATTTACACACACTTGGGGCATTGTGGGAAAGGATGGAAGTCAGTCCATCGGTAGTACAATGAGTATTAGGTGGAGTATTAGAACAGGAAGTGAGAGGGTAGGTCAAAACTAATTTATCCAAGGAATTTTGAGGCAAGGTAAAGAGTAGTGGGAATTCTTGGGGATGAATCAGGTGTCATTTCTTCCTAGACTATTGCTGTAGTTTCTCACCACCTTTCCTGCTTCCAGGGTCTCTTCTTTCCAGTTGTATCTGTATATCTGACTTTGGAATCTCCACCAAGTCTCAGAACAGATCTTGCAATAACAAACCTTAGAAATTTACAGTGGTTGCTCAACATGTGTGAATGTGTTACAGATAGGGTACCTACCGTTGTCAAAGTGCTTGCAGTATGTTTGAGAAATAAAACATATGCAGAGAACCTTCATACTCATCAGAGTACACATCAACATAGGACCTGAACTGCATTTATAGATTGCGTATGACAAATTAAATAATTCTAGAAACTGCTGACAGGTATTAATAAGTTCTCGTCTTATATGCTGCAAATATCATGAGAAGATAGATGGTGCATTACTTGAGTGATCAGAGACATCTTCGCTGAGGCAGTGAAATTTGGAGAGAATATATGTTCAGAATTCATGAAGTCGGCACGGTGATCTCAACACTTAGGAGGCCGAGGCAGAAAGATCGCTATGAATTCAAAGCTACTCTTGGCTATGTAGCAAGTTCAATGCCAGTACAGACAGCTTAGCAAGACTCTGTCTCAAAACATGAAACAAAACAAAACAAATTCCATAAGAACAGAATGTATTTTCTCTGTATGCCAAGTACCCAGGACAGTTGAGCTGTGTAACTACTCCACATATTAACTCCATGAAAGAATGAGTGACTATGTGATGGACAATCGGCAAATGCATGTGATGCCAAGGAGCCAAGTCAGCTTTCTTGTAACACATTGACCTATATGAGAGTTCAAGTAGGTCCTCTTGGCTGTAGGAGTCGTGGCTACCTTGTGGTCTTCAGTCTTTTCCTCAAGAAACTATTAGGACTGGCAAGCACTGTCCTCAAGACCTCCCCCTGCACTGCTCTGTGCTGTATTCTGCATTGTTTATAAGTCAGCAATAGTCATCACCATGACTAATGTGTTCTAGGGCTGGAACATTACTGCTCAGCAAGGGCTCGCAGGATGGAGTGGGTTTCTCAGCATGCTGCATTGGACTGTTAAAGCAGACTGTACCCCTTTGGCTCACAGACATGGGCTTCAGCACAGGCAGTGACCTATACAAAGCATGAGAGTCCAGCCCCCATACGTGACGGGTCACGAATTCCACAGCAGTAGCTGGAGCATGAATCGTGGGCCTGATCTAGGCTTTAGGTGGGAGGATGATGTCACTCAGAGGTTGGTGTTAATCAGTTAGTGGAAATTTCTACTCCACCACACAGCTGATCCCACCAATGATCCAGAAGAAAGTTTTTGTTTCTGTAAACAGTGAAGCTAAACTAACCACAAAAGGCGTTAAAAAAAAAAAAAAAAATCAAAAAACCCCAAAAAACTACAAATATAAGATAGAGAGATATTTTACTACATGGGCTTGCAAAATTTACCAAACTTCCATAAGCCTTTCTCTACTTTCCTCAGAAAGAATGTGAGGGAGGGTCAAAGGATTTAAGAACCTTTCATGTACAATAACTTTATTATAATGGACTCGGTCTCTTAGACTCAGCTGCACAGTCAAAAATGTAATAAGAAATGGATAATCATTACTGCGATCTCAGAGTCTTTGCTTCCTTTTCTAAAATGGACATAATGTAGGAGACATAGTGCAGGGACGTAATGTAAGTCATGTAGGTAATGAGTAAATTAATGAAAATTGTGAAAAGTGTAATAGTGGTACAGAAGAAATAATAAAATCGTCAGCTTCTTCTGTGCCTGTGTTTAATACTTACTCGATCTCCTTTAAGTTCTTTAACCTTAGACAAGTTATTTTACTTCTGAGCATTGATTTTTCCAACCTGAGGTATGGGGTTTCCATGAAGAATTCATGCCGTGGGGGATTAAAGGAGATGATTTTGATGCAGTGTCTTCGCAGTGCCAGGTACCTGGTAGTCACGTTGTAAGTGCTGTGTAGTGTCTCTGTGTCGCTGCGGACAGGAAAGCGCAAACACATGAGCACGACGTATGTGCAATGTAGAGTGTTTCTGCTGCTCATAGACTGAGTGCACTCAAGCCTGAATAAGAAAAGAGGAAAAGAATCTGGCCCAAGTGAGCTCAGGAGACTTGCCACATTGTGAGAAACAAGAGCAGTACCTTAGACCAAGCCTTACCCACATGAATTGTACTTGTCAACACCAATCTGTAAATATGTCGTTTTGGGTCTTGTGTAGAAAACCATCTCAGCTTCACCCTGGCCAATGGGTAAGCAAGTTCCGGCAGAAACGTGGAGCTTTTTGTGTTCCTTTTCACTCCCATTACATAGTTCTGGGATGCCTGTGGATCTCAGAGTTTAGTACATTCATCGTCTGCCAAATGGCCTTGCCAGGTGGAAAGAGCTACCCTGGAAACCTGAAGTGGGAGATATCCTGATAACATGCAGTCCTGTCTGGGAGCTACATAACTCCTGGGAATACCCATCTAAGTAACTGGGGCCTCCAGAGTTCTTATTCCCGCTAGGGGGAGTCAGGTTTTATCTCTGCGCTCTCATTCAGAGGTTAGTGGACATGGGTGCTGCTCTACTCTGTCCAAGTCAGTCTTTTCCCTTAAGAAGGGCTTTGAATGAGAGTTTCATGAAAAGAAATCCATATAGATCTACAGCATACAAGTATTATGTATAGGAAGGGGTTGCCATCTTAAGCAGAAGAGCATCTTATCTTTGACATTGTCTAGAATTAATTAAAAATATAACTAATGTTAGTTGATGTTATCACATTATGTTTGATGTTTACTGATCATGTTAAGTCCCTGTTGCCTACAGCCACCACTCCCATGGCCTCATTCCATTGCTCACCGAGGGAACGGTCAGGCTTCTAGGTGTCTTGCTTACTGGGCCTACAGTCCCCTCTTTAGTTGTCAACCTTTAATTTAACATGATTAACATGCTTAGGGATTTGGCAAAAGCTTTGGCTAAGAAGCAGGCTGCCTACTAAAAGAAAAACAAAATATGGAAACCACGAGGTTAGTTTTTGCTCTATCATTATGCCAGCCTCAACATTTTAGGGTACAGGAGTAGCCATTATGGGGGCAGGGGGACGTGAAGCACTGATTTATTTAAATGCACAAGTGCCCCGAAGGCACTTTGAAAAGAACTGTGGCCATTTCACACTCTATGGCTTTTTCCTGCTGTGCACACTCAGTGATTGTGCATTTATTTTTTCAAACAAAGTAAAATCTTTCACTCAGCGTCCTCAGTCTCCAGGCATTGCATTAGGACAAGTATTTTCAAGATATAAAAAATAAATATGAGTTTTAGTCTTATAAAACTAGATCATAATAAGGGTGAGAAATGTATGAGCTCCAGCAAATACACAATCATGTGCTGAGAGGAGAAAAAGAAGATGATGGCACTCTGATCAAGGACGTCAGAGGGAGGTCATAACTGAGACTGGGAGAGTATGAACAGCCTTTCTGATCAGACGACACTTAATGACAGTCCTGAAGAAGGATCTGTGGTAGGTGGAAGAGGTGTAACGATGGCAGCCTTCCCCGTGGTGGCGGGAACAGCTCATGAAAGCAGAGGACCCCACACTCGCTGGCTCCCATGGGAAAGGAAAGGAAGACCACTGTGGAAGAAGGATGGATGGCGGGGATGGCAGAGGAGAAGCTAAGAGGAGGCTGAGAAGTGGGCAAAGGCTGCAGCTCTCCAGAGTGGGGAGACTGCATCAAGGATACCAGAATCCTTCCACGTGGTCCCTGAAACATTTTAAGCAGGAACATGCCATGACCTAGTTCTTATTTTAAGAAGACCCCGCTGGCTTTGCCATGAAGAACTTAGTCATTTGAAGGGGCTGAGTAATGCTCAGCTCAAAAATACTATTTTATCTCCAAGCTAGCATCCTCCTTTGACTTCAGTAAGAACATTGTGAATTGAAGTTTTGGGGTTTACCTAAGTAATCTCCAAGCATGCATTCCGTGCATGGTGGAGGCCTGGGGGCCCGGGGTGTAGGCAATGACAGAAATCTTTTGTGGAGTTTCCTGGTACGCACTGAGGGGCCCTTCATCTTTCCTCCTCCACTTGCTGAATCAGGTTTGTCCAACGAGGCTAGATCCTGCTGCCAGTTCCCTGTCTCCCATCCAGGAAGGCAGTGCTGCCAAGTCCCCATCCAGAGTCAGGGATGCCACCTGTCACTGCTGTGTCCTCCTCCTACTCGGACATCTGACAGGCTTCACAATGTGTGAGCAGGGAAGCGCAGATCATTAAATCTAAAGGGACCTCGAAAATAATTCACATCGGCCTCCCAATTTATTTATTTATTTTTTAAGAATTGTTTTATTTTTTCTTGTTTCAGAACTTTTGTTTGTTTATTTTTTTTTAATTATTTTATTTTTTTCTTGTTTTAGAACTTTTGTTTGTTTATTTATTTATTTTTATGGCCAGCTCAGCCTGCCCTGAGGGCAGGGCTGGTGCAGCATGTGGTGCCGGGGATTGAACCACAGTCCCTGCAGCTGCCCAAGTTTTCCTAAGCAGGCACTTTAGACCACTGAGCCATCCTGCCAGGCCCCAGCCTCCCATTTATAAACTCAGGAAGAAGAGGTTTTGTAAGGTCTCTTATGACCCCAGATAACTAGAAAGAAAAGCAGGATAAGGGCAAATTGCAAAGGAGCTGTGGTGGTGAACACCTCTGCGACAGGCAGGCTAGTCCTAGAATTTGATTATGACAGTGTGGTATTGGAAGTAGCACTATGGAATGGGAATCTGGTGACCCGAGTTCTGGCTCCAGCTCTGAAGCTGGCCTGTGGTGTGACGTTAGAAAGCTTCCTTTCTCTTACAAATTGCATCGATCTCTTCTGGACCATGACAGGTTTGGCTTTGCATATGGTTGCCATCTGAGCTTGTAGGTTGCAATACTGAACGACTCTGCTGGGAACAGGAAGGGACAGTCCAAGTGACAGATGACATTTGACTGATTTCTGCAGACTCTTTGCTTAATCAAGCTGAAAGAGGTGACTACGGGGTGGCAGACGATTTATCCTCACCTCCACGTGCACATAAGGCTTTGCTCTTCTAGGTGATTGACTCACGGCTCCACTCAGCCCTGGCTTTTCTGATGAGCATTCCCTCACTCTTGGCGGTTCTCCGCTGCCTCTCCCACATCCAAATGCATCAATTCGGCTGCTCCTCTTCCGTGATCCCTGGCCGCGACCCGGGTCCATCCCCAACCACACTTTTCAAAGGATGTGAATGACTAGTATTGGTGTTGCTGGTGCTGCAGGTATCAGCAGTGGTGACACTGGTGGCATTGAAACCATCTGCTTCCCCTTGGAATCCTCGGTGCTTGCAGGTGTAAGTTATAAATGATGCACGCAACCATAGCATAAAATGACAACCTCAAGAACAACAACAACAAAAACAAATGAGAATCGTCAAAACTGTTTTACATAAGAGAAGATGAAAGCCAAAAGAGGTACAAGTTACCCAAATCGCTCAGGTAGTCATCAGTTTAAACGAGATTCAACGTCTTCACTAGGCCAAAAGTTAAGTATTTCACTATGCAGATTCAGAGTGAATACGTAACTCTTTTCTCTCTCTCCCCTTTGTGGACGGAAGCACTGTGCCTAGGATTCAGGGTGCTGAAGAATTGTTGAGGCAAGATTCTGGGCTGGAGGGGAGATTTCCAGTACGTCAAGCAGGCAGCCTCCCAACCTGCCCAGGCAACGAACTTGGCCTTGGAGTCAAGGTAAAGACATCCTGGCCTTCAATCAAGGAAGCTCTGCTGGTTGGCACTCTTCCTCCCTCCCCCTCTATCTCTATATCTTTTTTTTTTTTTTTTCAGAACCAGCAACCGAACTCAGGACCTTGCATTTGCCACACAGGCACTTGTGCCTCTGAGCTGTCTTCCTGGCCCTATCTCTATATCTTTCTATGCTACTTAATAATGTTAATTTGGGCCTTCGCGAAGTCCACTACTTTTATGTACATCTATATGAGAATCGCTCAGGTATTCCCACAGAACCTTCGGCTGCTTAGTAGATACTCAGATAGACGCTGGGTGTGTGTACACACCCATTCACACCCATGCAACCACTGCAACAAATAAAGAGTACATGATAACTTATTCTGTATATAATTTGAGTCTGCGTTGTTGTGCATTTGGGTATTTCGCTGGTTCTGTCAGTAGTGTGGCTCCTGTGCTCCCTGCCCCCCACTAAAGTTTTGCATTTGCTAAGGAAGTATACACCTGGCTTAATGAAGCCCAGTGAGTGTGCTGCACCTAGTAAGCCACATCATTGTTCAGCCCTGCTACTGATAACAACCACTAGCCTCTTTGCTTCCCAAAGCCTCACCCTTGAGCAAGCACTACTCCTTATAAGTATTCCTTGGCAGAGAGCCGCAACTCCCTTTCACTGAACTCTCCCCATCATGGTCCTAGAAAATACCTCAGAGCCCTTATGAAAGTAGCTGATTTATTTGAAGTGTCAGGTTGGTCCCTCTCAGGTTTGTTCTGAAATGAACCTGTCCTACTATGCTCTGTCTTAGTTGCTTTTCTCTTCTTGCTGACATAAAATATGTGACACCCAAAGGTGAAGGGGGAAAGGCTCACAGTGCATAGTTGACTAGCTTCGAGGCAGGACAGTCTTATGGAAAAGAAACAGTTTGTGGCAGCCAGAAGGTAGCAAAACAACAAAGGATGACCATAGCTGTTTCTATCCTTTATGTCTTATTCAGGCTACTTCGGATGGATAGCACCCACATTCTTAATCCTAGTGCCTTGATCTTAGCACTGCACCACGAATTAGTTCCAGGATCACACACTCTTGACTCAGCCATGTCTGGAAAAGCCCCATCTACAACTCTGTTAGGCTTTGGGGTGATATCTAAACACAAGCCATACCCAGCTCATATCTTTGGGGGTTTCCCCCTCCTTCCTAACAGTCCAGTGAAGTGGTCATGAGGTACGCAAGCTTCCCTCTTGTCCTGCTTCTGTTGGTCTCAGAAAGGGAGTAAGTTTTAGGAATAAGAGAAAGAGACTAGTCCTCAGTTTACTGCACTATGTGCAGTGTCTCCAAGCATGGTTGGTCCCTTGGCTTGAGGTTTGATCCTGTCATCCTTCTGCAAGGCACAGCTGCCCTCAGGGTTCTGAGATGCCTTACAGAGGACTCTGTCTGGCTAAACGCAGATGTGCAGCTCACTGTCATGTCTCCACTCAGGGTGCTTGGGGCCCACCAAGCCAGAGTCTGTCGCTCACCTGCTTCTCCTCTCGAGTCAAGCAAAGCTTTGTTCACGCCTTCGGAGCTCTTGCCTCTCCTTGCACCATTCAAATGGCCACATCTCCCTTTCCTATAGTCTTCTGGGATAGCTGACACATTATAGCTGCTCTCAAAGGACCGCATAATGAATGTTGGCTCCCGTCCTGAGATCGCAGTGGGGAAAAGATGTCAATGCAAAATAGAATCTTTTCTAAGTAACTTGCCCTTTCTCGTAAACTTGTTAAAAGTCAGAAAAACTCTGAAAATAACAAGTGGATGGTGCACTGGAGAGAACCTGGTAATTTTTATTCCACTAAAAAAGAAACACATAATAATTAAGAAGTAATAATAATGAGCTATCGTAGAGAGGAACTGATACAAGGTAATGTGGGCAAAGGCTACATGCTATGCTTGGCAGGTGACTAGTGCTTGGCAAATATGTATGGCTGCATTTGTGTCTGTCTGCGTGTCTACCTATCTGCTAATTTTGCGCATGTGTGTGCGTGCAGCCCTGGAATGATCTTCTGGGTCCCAACAATGGACACAGACAGCACTTTCTTTTTCTCTGAGATGAGTGATTTTTTTTTTAGGAGAGGCTCTTTCACAACTCTGAGGCTTGAGCTGGAATTATAATTACTAGCTCTTCCTCACCCCATCCACGTTTTACTCTTAGACTCCCAAATGCTCACAGCCCTTGCACTTCATTTTTTTGCTTGGTCTGAGGGGCCTCTGCCATCAGCTGGGGTGCCAAGTGCCCCTCTGTTGAGGCAGAGCTCATTAGCTGCAGCCTGTCCGGGGCAGGTGCTCTTGGAGGCCCGAGTGCCCCGAGCTCCCAGAGTGGGGAGGGTAGCTGGTGTCTGCCAGTCCCGGGGACTTGTTCACATGGCACTTTTCAGCCACATTCAGTGCTCACTGGTATTCACTGAATGGTGTCACATGTAATCCTACTGATAACACAGTAGATGGGGAGGATGTTGCATTTAGATAAAGGCAGACCCACATGGCATTGAGATTCGGTGCTGAAAAACACAGCATGAGAATTTAGGGACAATTTCTGACCCATCATCACAGGGCTGGAAACTTGATCCTTGTTCTTCTAAGCCCGTATGAGTTTATCCACATCACAGAATTATCTCTATGGCCCTGTCATCACTCATATACTAATTTATTTTATTTTATTATTTCATTATGTATTATTTATTATCAATACAACAATTAACACGTTGCACAATGTTGTCTTCATCATAGTTATTCAGAGGACAAGATGCAGACACGATTCCTTGTCTAAACCTCACTGGCACAGATTTTCCTGTCATTGCACAAAGAGAAAGTAGCTGTATGTACAGTCTAATAGTCTATAACAGTAGTGGATTATCAGCTCTTCTGGCATTTCAAGAAGCTCTTGAGTTGAGCCTTTTAAAACTCAGCACATTAGCCGGGCGTGGTGGTGCACTCCTGTAATCCTAGCACTCGGGAGGCTAAGGCAGGAGGATCAGATGTGAGTTCGAGACCAGGCTGGGTTACAAAAGTGAGCTCAAGGCCAGCCTGAACTGCATAGGGAGACCCTGTCTCACAAGACAAAAAAAAAAAAAAAAAAAAAAAAAAAAAAAAAAAAAAAAAAAAAAAAAAAAAAAAAAAAAAAAAAAAAAAAAACCTAAGCATATTAATATGGCTTTTGTTTTCATATCTCATGGTTAGACTTTTCTGCTGGATGGTTAAGACCAAGATAAAGCAAGATCTATGTCATAAAAAGTATGTAGCTTTTGTACCTGACATGGTCAGTCACGTCCCCTCAGAGTTTACCCTGAAGCCATGTACTGCAGTTTGCAGAACTTCTGTCAGTGTCAGCCATCTGGATGAATCACGGCGTTTGCCTGACCAATTTGCTCTCTGTGAAGGCTTCATACACTAATTTGATACTCTACTAAACTATGAGTTCTTTGAGGACAAGGATCATGTGTTATTTACCAATGTAATTCTAAGACACTATAATATGGCACTTTCATTATGCATGCTCAATAAATCATCTAGGTAAATACACAAACAAATGGTGGATTATTTACAGACAATGTCTAGATGCTTGTGTGTAGGATAGATGCATGGCTGTATACATATGTGCATGTATAGAAGGAATGAGTAGATTTGACTGAAGCATATATCCTCTCATCTGTCAAATGATAGACATATCTGCTTTATGAAGATACTATAGAGATTAAATAAAGTGAAAATAATAAAATTATTGTCATGATCCTTGGCCAGACAAAAATGGACTCCTTTCCTCTGTTGTCCATAGTTGTCCACAAAGGGATAACTTTGGCAGGTCTTACCAGTAATACAGATTATCCATCTGTGACCTTTCAGCAATCTAACCCTGTATGTGTGGTCAGGATAATCTCTTTTTTTAATTTTTAAAATTTTTATCATCAAATCTTTTTTTTACCTTATAAACCAATCATTTATTTGAGAGAGCGTATAGCAGTAACTGAAGTTATATTAGAAGTAGCACAAATCTAAAAGACAGGAATGCCAGGCATTCCAAGCATAATTTTAGTGTTACCCATTTGCCATCTCTTAAGATGGCAAATCAGCATTTTGTTCTCCCACTGAAGCACATCCATGGTGCCAAATGGCTACCTGTGCGCTAATCCACTGCCGTAGCACTCAGTGTTGTTACAAAGGCCTCTGTGAGTTGATTCTCACATCCAACCCCAATGTAAATTTTACCACTTTGCCACAAGCTATATTAGCTTCATATCCCAGTCTTGGGCTAGAACACACTGGATTACTTTCTCCTCTAGCCTTCATACGCCTTGCCCTTTCCCCTGTCTACAACTGCTGCCATCACCCAGGCTGAGTCAGGACCCCTTCATCTACATGTTCACAGCTCCGCAGCTCTTTGCACTTAATAAATAGAGCTTCCCTCTATAGGGAAGATGCCTAGATAGGGAATAATGGGAATACTGCATTTGTAGAAAGCACACAGCAATCCTGTGCCTCCATAGCTGACTGAAGTCTCTTCATGACCACTTCTTGAGTGTAAAATGGGAAAATTGTGTGATTCTGAAGTAGAGTTGAACTGAGGTTAAATATGACAATGTATATAAAATAGCAAAGGTCTTCAAGAACGCTCAGCTCCCAGATTTTCTATTAATATAACTCAGATTTGGTGAATTCCATGAGAGTCTCTTAGGTGATGGAGCCTGCCAAATCAGGTGACAAACATCGTGAACAACGTCTTCATGATGGACTTTCTTCCATTTGTCTAGATCACAAGCTTGCAATGGAAAGTAGTCTTGAACCTTTGTAGTTTGAATTAGTTAGATGCAAAATTTAGTCTAATTTCAAATCAGACTAAGGTGTCACTTTTTTCTTGAACAAGTTATATAGAGAATGAGTTCAGGTCCACAAGAATATATATTTTTAAGAAGTTATTTAATTTGTATTCCAGATATTCATTAAACTTTACATCTACTAACTTGAATTAACTCCCCAAGTTGTCATTTGTATTTCCATACCTCCATTTGGACCTCATCCATTTGCTCTACAGATATTTTGCAGTACCAGGGATTGAACTCGCAACCTTGTACTTGGCAGGCAGGCATTGATGCCACTGAGCTATATCGCTGACAGTTTGCAGATATTTTGAATCTCTAACAACGTGTTGTACGTTTTCAGTCCTGGTGGTCAGATTGTAAGGCCAAATCTTCTTTCATGAACAATCAGAACTAACTTCTTAAAATACTGCTCTCACATTGTTACCTTCCCCCGATTGTCAGCTGGGTACCAAAACAAACAAACAAACAAACAAACAAACAAAAGCTTGATGTTTGCTTCTAGATAAATCCAAACTTCATTGCCTAATTTGGATACCTTCTAAAATCTAATTGTATTTCATCCACACAGGTATCTTCTAATAATTCTTGCCCATCAGTCAAGTCAGAATTATCTTTCTCATCTCCTCCAAACTTATGTCGAGTCCTAGTTCTGTGCCTTTGCTTAAATTATTACCTTTTCTGAAATATATATTCTCTTGGCATTTGCCAATGCCCATGTACTTTCTATGTCCTACGCTGCTAAGGTTATTTCCACTGTTTTGGTGTCTTTTCTTATTCCTCAAGATCAGTTTGAACCCCCCTCCCCATTCCAGAATACTCTGTCAATCTCACTCATTTACTTGAGTTTTCTACTCTTGAACTCCAAATGCATTTGTAATTAGTCAAGCAAAGCCTGCTACTTAATTATTCTCAGTGGATTTATGCAGTACTTTTTTTTTTGATTGGTGTTATTGTTTTCACTCTCTTTCAAAAATGGGAATGACTGCTGAGTTTTGTTCCTTCATGTCAAGTTCTCAGGGAGTTACTGATTCAATTTCTTTAAATTTGGGGAGAAATTTTAAAATTGGCTACTGGGGAGATCTGCCTCCTCTTCCTGTCTCTTTCCATTGGCTCCTCTTTTTCTTGATCTGCTGAAAATATTTATTGCAACCCAGACATGATTGCTGTGCCAAAAACCCAGGTTATCTGGCCGGAGACTCTTTGATCCTATTAGACATCCCATGATCAGTATCACAGACGGTTGATTCCAGGGCTGATTTCTGAGTAGATCTAACCATAACTCTTTCTGTTTTATTTCCAATCTGCCTGTGACTGGGTGAGATGTGATTTTGATGCAAGCTCTTCAGATTCTGATTTGTATAGCCAAGGAACAGTAAGAGCTACTTGTTATCCAGCAATTCCACAGAAATAACAAGATCCCCAAGTGGTCCACAGAGAGTGACTCAAGGCATATGCCTGATATCTATTTCTTATCTTTTACCTACACTTCACTATCTGATGGCTTTGGCATTTTTATGAACACCATGGAAATTGATCTCAGAGTTGCATAAAGACTGTCTTTTCTAACCTTTTTCAGTTGACACATAATATAACTACCCAGAGGAGATGTGATATTGTTGTGGCCTTGGAACAGAGGGAGAATCTGAAAACAGATCGCCTCTCTCTCTTTCTTCCCTCAGCTCTCTTTCCATGAAGTGGGCTCAAGGGTGTGTGTGAGGGGGTGTCTCACATTTTGCTTCTTGGAACTATGTGTACTTCACCTGACAGGTGATATGTGACAGAAAAGGACAAAATTAAATTTATACCACTTTATTTCAAAAGAGTTTATTTGGTTTTGAAAAATACTTGGTGGTTTGATGAGGGCAATGGAAACCAGTGGAAATCTTCTGCCCATGCAACTTGGATGTGGACACCAGAACTTTGACAAGCAAAAGGATGAGTGATTGTTGGCCCACATGCAGCCTGGACAGAAGACCATGGTACATTATCCTGTAATAATTAGAGAAGGGATTAGGAGCATATGTAACATTAGCATTCTATGCTCTAATAATGTCATAACATAAAACAAATAGTGAAAAATGAAATGTTGGTCTTATACAAGGGGAAAAAGTATAATACCAAGTTAAATAGCCAAGAGCCACTTACTGCTATAATTTACCAGAATAGAGATGATTCAGTTGAATGCCTAGCTTAAAATTTAGTGTTTCTGTAAGACTTTTTCCAGTCTTCACTGTCAAAATATAATGTTTCCAAAATATTATCATAGAACCATTTTTAATGTTAGTGTTGGTTTAAGCATCTCGTGATTTTGGTATTTATGTGTTTGTTGGTCTTTCCCTCTAGATTGAGAGACACTTTGGGACAAGAGTTTCCACAATACGTATTTATTTCTCCTGTAGCTATGATAATAAGTATGCAAGGTGGTGTCTGCCTCTCCCTCAGACCTTGCTTCAGGCAGGCACTGGTAATCAATCACTGCATTCCTTGCCATAATGCTTGGCAAAGGCCTCAGAATTCTTTATAACAAAGCTATCTGTGCTTCCTCTTTCTTTGTACAAGAGGAATTTATTTTCTGTGTTAGTGTATTTTGAGTAGAACAGTGGTTTGCATAATATTGTTCATGTTTGTTGATTTGAACAAAATCCTGATATACGTACCTAAATATGGTCTTCATTGGCTGATATGTATGGTAAGGGAAGATTAGAAAGGGAAGGGAGAGGCCACAGTTTTGGGACCTGGGTGAAATTAGAGACAATACAGTACTTAAAGAAGTCATTGTGTCATTGGAACTGGAACTGCATTAGTCAGCATCCTCTAACTACAATGAAGTACTTGAGATAACCAAATTATGAAGAGAAAAGACTCACTTGGAGTAATGGTATTGGAAGATGCAGCTCATGAGTGGTTGATTGGTTCTGTTGCTTTGGGCCTTAATAGACAATTAGTCATCCATTTTCCAGACAGCAATATAGAGGAAAAAAAAGAGATACAGGGGTCTCTTTCAATATTTACTCCTGTATTTATTTGTTTATTTAGGTTATGAGAGTAGATTTATTGGAGGAAAGAAAGCTTCTGTTCGAGAGAGGAACAGAAGATGGTCCCCGAGTGGTTGTCCCCAGGAAGTCGTTTCTTTCAGGGTTTTTTTTTTTTTTTTTTTTGTCTTTTTGAGACAGGATCTCATTATGCAGTTAAGGCTGGCCTTGAGCTCACTTTTGTAGCCCAGGCTGGTCTCGAACTTGCACCAATCCTCCTGCCTCAGCCTCCCGAGTGCTGGGATTACAGGCGTGAGCCACCACGCCCGGCTCCAGGGATTCTTATAGAGAAACGCCATGTGGTGAGGCCGATCTAAGGCAATGGAGTACATGGGAACTTGCTTAGGTGGGCATGCTGTGGGACAAAACTATCTTTAACCAATGAGATTAGATTGAATCCAGTACCAAATGAGGAAGCAAGTCATGTAGTAAGCATACCTCTCTATTTTAAGGCTCTGCCACAAGCCTCCCTTCCCAAAGTCCACTCGCTCTATGTAGCATGACTCTGGGACGGAAATTCTAACCAAGAGGTCCTTTGCAGAGGTTCAGGATCCAAACTTCAGCAGAAGCTCATGTTGTTGATCCTTGCAGCAGACCAAAATAGGCGTCAGGCAGAAATTACAGAACCACTCAGAACGGCTTTTTGTGCCAGGGGCAACTTTTTGGTGACAAAGAAAAGAGACTCTAGTAACATCTGTTTTCATTTTCAAATGAGATTGAAAATGCTCTGTACCTGGCACTAATGAATGAGCAAACGAGTTATCTGAGATGACTGGTCGACCTTCTCTCCAAGACTCCTGTGATCTCCTCGTTGTGATTTTCCTTCATCTTTGAATCTAACACTCCATACTTCTTCTTCTTCTTCTTTTTTTTTTTTTGCATTAATGAAATTCTTTAATTTTTTAAATGCTGATAGGCTTAGCAAAAGGACTCCTACCAGGAATAAACTTAGCTTCATGATAATCAGGCTCCATTGCTCTTTTATTGAAAGGATTTTGTGGGGGCCAGAGTCACACACAAAATATAACATTTTGTGCAAAAAGTGACTAATCATCACTTCTTTAGGTGGTTTTATATAGATTCAGATAAACCTGAGCTATCTAGTGGAGTTGTTTACTCCTGTACTGAATGTCTCTGGCGCATCAAAGCTGTCCCAAGACAGTCAGAGAACCAGCAGAGTCAGAATGTCGAGCCCTAAGCATGAATACCAGGAAATGAATTCTTCAGCAAGGGGAAATCAGTGAATCTAGCAATCTTCTCAGGTACCTGGAGACTGGCTAGGATTATCAAATCTATGGTTTGACCCATTCCTCCAATTTTGGGAAATCCTTAGCTATTATCTTTCCTAATATTTCTCCTGGCCTGTTGCCTTCTTCTGGGACTCCAGTTTATCATTTGTTGCTGCCCAACCTGTGTCTTTATTACATTTTCTCTGGGTGTTTCAAGTTGGGTAATTTCTCTTGATTTGTCTTTTGAATTCATGATTCCTTCATTCATCTGTGTCAGGTCTGCTGTTAAGCCTATCCAATTAATCCTTAATTTTGCCTATTGTACATTGCAGTTTAAGAGTATATATTTGAATGTCTCCTAGAGATTGTGTTTTCTATTAAATTTCTGTATCTTTTAAATTCATTTTTGTTCTTTTAAAAGTCTTTTCATATTTACAATAGTTTTAAAACGTGATTATCCCATAATTCTAAGGTAAGGTCATGTGTGGATCTATTTTTTTTTTTTTGCTATTATTCTCACCTGCTTATTGATAATGGATTCCTCTTCCTTTGCATGGCTTGAAATTTTATCACGTGCTAGATATTGATTTAAGCAACTTCAGAGACTAGAGAAAACATTACTTTACCCCAGAGGGGCAAGTCCTTTACAAAGTCAGAGCACTGGAGAAAAGAGATGACAAGTTCAATTAAATTTAATCATGAATTGAGTTAGGTCATCTCTAGGTTGCGGCTCTATTCACTTTTCATTCACCACTTGTTTCAAATATCTAAGGTCAAGTTTTGCATTGGCTGCTTCACTGACCTTTTCCTTTAGCAGGACTTTTTGACCATGCAATCAGTAAAAGTCCTGTAGGACAGAAGGGATGGAGGGGAGATTTAGCACAGCGCTGTTGGGGTTGTCGGTCCCTTAAGTCTCTATATGTCTTGCCAGCTTATTGTAATTAACATCCAGATATCTCCCAAAGCCTTATGTGTTCGTTCTTGGGACTGTGGGGAGGGGGTAATGGATCATAGAGCTATAATAATACTCAATGCCCTGCAAGAGGCTTTCTCTTCCCTGCTCCTACTGTCACTCTTTTCTCTCTGTTTCCTGCAGCTGTGCCATGAACTATTTCTCTTCTGTCATGTTGCCCTGTCTTGGGACCATGTGACTGTGGACTGAAACCTCAGCAAACTATTGGCTAAGTGAGTTTTTCCTCCTTTAAGCTCTGAGTGTTGGGTATTATATGTCAGCAAAGAGAAAATAAGACACAAGGCATGGGGCAATAAAAATTTGCTGGAATATTTTGTCCCATAGAGATTCTCTGCCTAAGGAAGGCAGAAAACTCTATACAATCATAAATAGCATGATAGAAGTTTCCAAAAAGAAAGGAGCCACTATTCTTTGCTCATGTAGGAGGGACTCAACATTTTCTGGCATTTTATTCTTTTGGGCTATTTTGTGTCCATAATTCTCTAATATTTTTAACACATTTATGATACTTTCTGTTAGTTTTATCTGTGGGTGCAGTGGTTTGCCTTCATCTTCCATATCGTAAGCAAATTTCTTTCTGGCTACCATGATGGTCATATTGTAAGGCTTCATCATGGAAGTGCTAAGGACAGTTGAGATTTGTCTTCTTTTGTGAGCACAGATATTTCTTTACAATAATTTACCTGTTTAATGACTAGTCAGACTTACAACCTACTGCTCAGAAGGATATAGAGGAAATAATATAACTCTTAACCTGGTAGATAGATATTAAATATGCCAAGTTCATGTTCTCCAAAATGAAAGAATGAATTCTAAGGAGCAATAGAGGTTAAGTGCAGGAAAAATTTATTGAGAGAGATAGCTTCTGAAAGACAAAAGGGGACCTGAAAGTGGATTTGCAAAGCAGTCTAATTCTCAAAGAAAGTTTTATAGAGCAAAATCATGAGGTGGATACAACACGGGTCAAAACTATGATCAAACAATATAGTTACAAGTATAGCCCTTAGGTAATATTGGTTCAGTGAGAAAACAGGTCATATAGCAAGTGTACCTGGGAAGAAGACGTTTTCTGGGAGGAGATGAATCAGGAGGTCCTGGTTACTCATCTGGGTGACTGATGTCTAGCTAGAGTTTATTGAGTTAGGTGATATCAGTTATAGTATAATCTCTACTTTATTGCTTTCCTCCCAGGGAGGCTTGTGGGTCCATCATTCCCTCGCTAGCTTGAGGCCTTGCCTTCCACGGATGCATCTTTAGCCACAGCTGTAATGTTTTCTCATATTCTGCACTGACTCCCTAACCCTATCTGACTGCCTATAACATTGGTACCCAACTTCACTGTCTATAGTACGACTTATGACCTATTTATTGTACAGTTCTGTACATCTTGTTTATAGAGCCTCGATGTCTTTTATTTTACAGTGCATCCTATTTATATGATACTATGCTTTTTCTGACTGTACTGTATAATAGAACACTGTAGTTTTACATTTTAGTATACAGGACTGCATGTAAGAGTTATGCAAATAAAAAGAAAGTCATTGAGGTGCAGTTTCCTTTGACCATTTCCTTCTTCTATTATAGTAATATATGTGCAATATCTAATTCCTCATGTAGAGACAAATTCATTGAGCAATCTAGTTACATGAACAGTTTTCATTGTCACATGAGGAGTGTCTATATTGGCGACGTGTGTTCTGAGACGGTCTTGGTACAGAAGCCAGTTATTTATTTATTTATTTATTTATTTATTTTCTTGTTTCAGAACTTTTTGTTTGTTTATTTATTTATTTTTATGGCCGGATTAGCCTGCCCTGATGGCAGGGCTGGCGAAGAATGTGGTGCTGGGGATCGAACCATGGTCCCTGCAGCTGCTTAAGCTTTCCTAAGCAAGCCCTTTAGACCACTGAGCCATCCTGCTGGGTCCTAAGCCAGTTATTGCAGGTGATATACATCCAATTCTCAACGACACACAACAGACACTGACTTTGAAACTTTGAGCTATGTAGGGTCCATCAGGGATCATCTGAACACATAGGATTCACTGTAGGTTTAGGGTTGGATTTCCGTATGATACAAATGCCATGCACATTGTTTTGGGCATCGAGGATCCTCCCACGGAGGCTCTAGGATTTTCCATAAAATGTGCACGCATACAGTAGTACCTCGGTTTACAAATGTGATTTGCTGTATGATTCAGGGTAATGTGGTTGTTTGTGTTTTCATGAGAAAGATGGCTGCAGTGGTGCATGCATCTAATAAGGAGTTTGTAAATGGAAGCAAAATTTTGCCTAATGCTTTTGTTTGCAAACTGAATTGTTTGCAAGCAGAAGCATTTGAGAAGCAAGGTATGACCGTATTATGTTGTATGTGTATGTTCGTTTGTGTTGTGTGTGTGTGTGTATTCCGTGTGTGGAAAATGATAAGAGTGGAGCCCTCATAATGCTATTTGTATCCGTACAATAGAGGTACTAGAAAGCTTGCTTCCAATGTCAGTCACATGAGCATAGCCATCTACAAACCAGGAAGAGGGTCTCATTCAACACCAGATCTCTCAGCATTTTGATTTTAATCTTTCTAGTCTCCAGAATGGAGAGAACCACATGCGTGTTATTTAAGCCATTTAGCCTGGCATTTTTGTTACATGATACTAAACTGACTAAGACATGATTACCTACAGGCATGCAGCCTTATTTTGTATCTGCCAATATCCCCTGGTCAAAGAAAGTTACATGAAGGGCTAGCAAGGTAGCTCAGTGGACTAAGCGCCTGCTTAAGCAAGTGGAGGGACATAAATTTAACCCCATTGCCACATGCCATGCCGGCCCTGAGCTGAGCCACCACTGAGTCTGGGCGTGGTGGAACACTTTGGTAATCCCAGCTCCAGGGGAGCTGAAAACAAGATCAGTAGGGGTCCAAGCTGCATAGTGAAACTCTGTAGCAAATACTTAAAAAAAAAAACCAGAAAAATGAAAGAAAGAAAATCATATGAGGATGTCAGCCTCAGTGGAGCAAAGAAGTAGACACTATCAACAAAAGGAAGCACTGCATGAACAGAGTCTAGATACAGCCCTGTTACAAGGAAGTAAATAACATGAAAACTCAGTTGAATCCTCCAAGTTAAGGTAAGACAATCAAGGCAAATCTGAATTTTTTTTAAAAAAAGAGAAGAGCCTAAGAATGTGCTAAATGTCTGGTTCCTATAAAAGGAATCCCTGCATTAATCTCTTGCACTGGGAACCCATGTGGCAAGTCTGACTCAGAGCGCGGGAAAAGAATAGGAGAGAGGCTGCAAAAGCCAAGATGCTGACCCTGCTCCAGCTGGAACTACTGCTCTCGCCTGTTGCTTCCGATTCAGGTGTTAATGGACAACGAAAACGAAAAGCAGGTGCCCAATGAAACAGACAATGAAGCTAGAGCAGCCCAGGCTGCTCACAGGAACGCTGCCCTTGGTCATGTACCTCTCTATCTGTGCCTCAGCACCTGCCCAAGTGCAGTGGTGCTCAAACTGTAGCAAAATAGCATAATTACTTGGAAGGCCATTAAGCAGAGTCCTAGGCCTCAAACTCCAGAGCCACGGATTCAGTTTGTCTGCGATAGAACCAAATATTTCACATTGAAATCAAGTAATAGTAATGGTGCTAATCTGAGCACAACAAAGTGAGGACCGCTGCTGGAGGCCATAAATCTTCAATGCAAAATATAAACCTTTCCAACAATAGTGGAAAGTCCGTATCATTACTTTCCTTGATGTTCTACCCATGCTCCTACTGGGCTGAAGATATTTACAAGACACAAATGGATGGAACTGCAGCCTGGTACGTTGGAGAAAGCCAGATGTTGAGAGGGTGGATTCCAAGGCAGGTCTTCTATAGATTTGTTTTATAACCTTTCCTAAG
Organism: Myocastor coypus; assembly: GCA_004027025.1. Lineage (NCBI taxonomy): Eukaryota > Metazoa > Chordata > Mammalia > Rodentia > Myocastoridae > Myocastor > Myocastor coypus. The sequence continues at coordinate 2,491 of PVJA010005135.1, read as the reverse complement.
GCATTTTGACCTCTCTGAGTCTCCATTTCCTCGTATGCACCCTGCCCAAATTCAAATGCTGGTTATCTGTCTTGGGCCTTTAAGAAGTTTAAGGACTCACAGAATTAGAAAGAAAAATGGTAGTTTCTAGGATCTAGAGTGTGAGTTTTTGGTCAACTTTTACAAGTTTTCAGTTATAAGATCATCAAGTTCTGATGATATAATGCCTTTTAAGCAGAACTAATAATATCCTACTATTCATTTGAAATTTGACAAGAAATAAGATTCACTGGAAATACACATAAAATGAAAATGAAAATATTGGGTTGTATTGGATATGGTAACTAACTTAGTGTGGTAATGCTTACAATATATATATATATATATATATATATATATATATATATATATATATATATATAGCAAGACCAGGGTTCAAACTCATGACCTTGCACTTGCCAGGCAGGCACTTGTACCATGGAGCTATCTCCCCTGCCTCTTGTACATGTACATTATTAAGTCATCACTTTGAATACATCAATTTTGCTAATAAACTATTTTTAAGTAAAAGAAATTCTGCTCAAAAGATGTATGATCTTCTGGTATCATCCATAGCTCCATGACTTGGATAATTGACTTAAAGAAGTTATGCCTCCATTTTTAATTAAAATAGATTTACCTATTGAAATAATTAGAATAGATGAAACAATTCTCTCTATCTCAGAAGACTGTCCCGAGGACTTAGCAAAGATTACAAGTGTGCAAAACCTGGGACAATATTTGGCCATTAGCAAATGATCAATAACAATATATGCTCTGCTTCTGCCCTTAGTCACATGGCATTTTATACAATGTTGTGCAATCTAAGCAGTGGGGACCACTCGCCAAGGAAAGATCAAGGAAAGGTTAAAGGAAAAGGCACCCTACAGCTGAGTAACAATGACTTAGTGAATTTCAGTGTCATGGATATTTCAGGGGAAGATGGGAATAGTAGGTTCATGAATGACGTGAACCAGGACTCAAAGCACAAAAAACATAGACTATTCCTCGTGGTCAGGGGGAAGCTAAGTGCAGGGAGATGTTACAGGTGGGAAGCAACACAGTGGATGATAGCTTAGATAGGGACACAAGATACATGTGACCTTGTTGTATTAGGATGAAACTTTTGGACTTTATCTAGGCAACAAGTAGGAATAAGTGATAAATTGGACTTGGAACGAAACCTGGATATGCTATAGATGTTCATAGCTTCAGACAGGCCTCTTTGCCTGAGTCTGTTTTCATCCTAATTGTAAAATGGAGCTCGTATACATCTTATAATGCCATGAGAAAGATCAAGAGAAAATTCATGCATGGACCCATGCATCTATAGTTATGTTCTGCACATAGCAGATGTGTATTACATGCCTTACAAAAAGTACTTATTCTTTTGAAATAACTTTTGATTTACTGAAGCATTGCAAGATAGTACATAGGCTTTCTGTGTATGTATACCAACTATCCTTTAATGTTGCCAACTCATATACCTATGTTTATTAAAACTCAGGCATTAGTGAGTACAATTCTATTAAGCCAAAATATTTGAATTTCACTGGTCTTTTCACTGTTACACAATGTTGTCCAAAGTATGCTGTTATATTAAGTCACCTTGCCACTCCAGTCTCTTCCAATCTATCATAATTGCTTGGTTTTTCTTACCTTCCATGGCCTAGCAAGTTTGAAGAGTTCTTTTAAAGTATTTTCAGTGTATCCTTCAACTTGGATTTGTGTGGCATTTAGTTAAGATTATGACACTATCTTATGATTGTCAAACCGTAGATCCATATCAGAGAAACATGCAAGACTGGTTATGTAAATTTTAGAGAGTGGGGCAAAAGAAAACATGGACTCCTATTTTCAAAACAAGGAACGTAAAGTGACCAAGGTATAAAGTATTTCTTTTTCATCAAAACTGTGCCTCTCAACTTATCATGGTGTTTTTTTTTCTTTTGTTTGTAAATGTCATTCTAAATAAAAAATAACATTTTCAGTTAGCACAAATTTTATCCTGTGGAATTATATTGCACAATGACAATCTTGAGTACAAATATGAACATTTGCATGGTGCAGAAGTACACAGAAGAATCCAATCTGTATTTTGAAGCATATACTTAGTGTGTCGTATTGTTACCAGCCAGCAAAGATGAGCATACACTCTAATAATATTGTCTACCTTTTATGTACTGATAAATAGGAAGGGGCTAAAAATACAGGAACATTGGCCTCCTTATATTTTATTTTCCTTCCGTTATTTTTAGTGTAAGCAGCGAGTTGGGCCAGGGAGCTTAAGAAAGGGTAGAGTAGAGTCTCGTGGTGAACAGCGTTGCCTTCCTTCTGTGCTCCAAGCAGATTCACAAGGAAGCACAGCTTCCAAATGTGGCGAGGGCTGCTGCCTACCCACTCCTGGACATAAGTAGCTATATTCACATTGGCCTGTACATGCTTTCGCTCATGGTGAACTTCCACTCCCCGT